>CAUYLG010032032.1:0-20826 GCA_963573385.1 Cacajao melanocephalus
TCAGGCCTTGTTCTCTTGCTGATGAGGAGCTGCGATCCCCTGTAGGAGGAGAGGCATTCTGATTTCAGGTGTTCTCAGCCTTTTTGCACTGGTTTCTTCCCATTTTTGTGGATTTATCCACTTGTCATCTTTGTAATTGCCAACTTTCAGATTGGGACTGAGTGGACGTCGGGCTTGTTGGTGATGAAGTTTTTTTCTGTTTCTTAGTTTTCCTTCGGCAGACGCCCTTTCCCCACAGAGCTAGGCTTTCCTGGGTTCAGCTGTGCTTACTGTGAAACTCTCAGTCCTCAGTGCTTCCAATTGCTGTTCTTGTGGGGATGGGACCAGCCGAGCCCGACTCAAAGGGCACCCAGTCGCGTATACTCCACACTAAGAAGCGCTGCGCCATGCTGGGGTGCTGGCAAAACAGCTGCGCCGGCCAAAAGAGTTGCGCTGGTGAACTGAGTGGCTCCTCCGTTGGGTAGCTCCCAGTTTGTGGGCAACAGAAATTTGTCTGAAATTGCGGTGTCCACATGCTCTCTGCACTTTCATTGGGAGCTACAACCCTGAGCTGTTGTTAATCGGCCGTCTTGGATCTCTCTCTGCCTGGTGATGAAGTTTTTCCTGTTTCTTAGTTTTCCTTTGGCGGATGCCCCTTCCCCACAAAGCTGGACCTTCCCGGTTCGGCTGTGCTTGCTGTGAAACTCTCAGTCCTCAGCATTTCCAATTGCTGTTCTCCTTGTGGGGCTGGGACCAGCTGAGCCTGACTCAAAGGGCACCCTGTCCTGTATACTCCGCACTGAGAAGCGCCATGCCGGGGCGCCGGCAAAACAGCCGCGCTAGCCAAAAAAGTCGCGCTGGCGACCCGTGTGGCTCCTCTGCTGGGAATCTCCCGGTCTGTGGGCAACAAAAATTCATCTGAAAGTGTGGCGTCCTCTCGCTCTCTGCACTTTCACTGGGAGCTACAATCTTGAGCTGTTGTTAATCGGCCATCTTGGATCTCTCTTCCTATTTCATTCTTTGTTATGGCTGAGTAGTATTGCATGGTGTGTGTGTGTGTGTGTGTGTGTGTGTATACACATTATATATATATGTATTATATATGTGTGTATTATATATATGTATATACATATATATACATATATATACACACATTATATATATGTGTGTATTATATATAATTATACATATAAATTATATGTGTATTATATATATACATAATATTTTCTTTATCCACTCATTAGTTGATAGACATTTAGGTTGGTTTTCTGTCTTTGCAATTGACCCCTATAATTCCGACTTTACCTGCTAAACCCAGAACAACTTCAAATAAGAGGCAAAGTAATTATCCTTTGTATTTCCTGTACTCACACATTGTTCTCAGTGCTCCATCTCAAATACTATGCTGCAGGCTAGGAAGGTAGACACATTAAAAATATACTGTGAGAGACTTAAACTTTGCCTTGGCCCACAGAATAACCATACCTAGAAATTATATCCTCTAGTCTGTGGAAGGACAACTAAAATTAATTAATTAATTTAAAAAACAACCTGTCCCTAGCCAGGGAAATTAGGGAAATTAGGTCCCATGTGATCTTATGCCATCACAGTACGATGCTGTCACCTTCTGTGGCAGATGCACAGTGCAGTTGAACTTCTCTTTAAGCCACATTTATTCCACTTTAAAATGCTGAATTTTACTGAGGTTATGTTCTTACTACTTTTTTGGTGTTCAAACTATTTTTTAAAGCTAGAAGACAAATGAAGGCAGGTGTGTGTGTATGTGTGTGCATGCATGTGTGTGCTTCGTGTGCAAATGTGATGGATTTTTTTATGACCTATTGTGACATATAGAACGTTGAATGTCTAAATTCTATCTGGATCATTTACTAGTTCATAAAACTCTAACACTATGAGAGATTTCACTTAGACATTTAAAAGGCCTACAGCAAATTGGTTAACCAATGGGAACCAAAAACTTTTCAGAATGGAGGGGGTACACCTGCAAAAAAAATGGTAATTTCTCACATTTACAACCCTGTCATCTACTTTAAACTTTTTCACAAGCTGGTAGAAAGGCAGGGTAGAAGTTGTTAGAACTTTATAGTTGATAGATTAGGTCTCAGAGTGGTTAAGTCCCACCTCAGTGCCAGAACTAGAAACCAGGCTTTCTAGTCCAGATTAAAGTCTCTTTCTACTAGAGTATTATGACATCTACTTTAGCAAATTGCTAATGCTAAGCTTTTTTGTTGACCAAGAAGATTGCCTTAATTATAGAAGTTCCTCCTGCCCTAAAAATCACTTCGTAGTCTGAGATGTAACTAAATTAAATTCTACTATTAGGCTTTTTAGAATACCATCTCTGCCTTCTAGAATTCTGCCTTTCAAAGCATAGACCAAAAGCCACCTCCTCCCTGAAGTCTTTTCTGAGTCTATCTCTTCCACCCAAACAGATATAATTTATTTGTGCTCTGAATGCACCATTGGGTTTCGTGTTCCCTCTTGGGGCATATGGGCACTGAGTCTCTATGCACCTACTACTAGATTGGACACATCCCACGATGCTCTCTACTTTTAGTACCATTCCTTTTTCCTTTTGCAAACACATCACAATTCAGATTCATTTCAGCTTTAAAGAAGAAAAAATATCCAAGCTCCCTCACTCTCTTAGCAAAAAGAGGTCACTCTGTTTGCCCTGAGCCAGCTCCATCTTCCCTCATATAAGTCCTGGAAATCAGGGAGAACAGAAAAATAAGGCCACCATGAAAAAGTTCTTGAGATCCTTCTTGATACCCTATAGCTTGATGAAATGAAAAGACTAGACTGAAATGGACCTGGGTTTGAATCCCACTTCTGCATCATTCTAGTAGGTAAATTTGGTCAAATCACTGACCTTCTCTTACCTCCATTTCCTCATCTGTGCAAGAGTCAATGTATATGATGGACCTTTTATGCCTGACACATTGGAGGCACTCAATTAAATGGTAGTTGCCTTATTGTTACCAGTATTGCTGCTACTTTTGCTGATATTCTTACTAACTTTCTTACTGGCTCATACTCCCCCTGAGGAAACATTAGCTTTTGTCCATGATGCCCTTTATACTCATAGCCATCTTTGTCTCCTCTCCTTTCCAGATCACTCCATGGGGCCACCAGCAGGTTTCCTCATGCAATATATAAATAGCTAATATTGGACCCAGTGTGTTAATTTAGCCTAGACTTTGTTCCAGCCTTCCCACTGGCCTGCCTTCTAGATGGATGAATTGAAGCAGAAATAAGGAGGCAATATTCTTTCTTCATATCACACACCTAAGGGAATTTTTTTGAGTCTTCTGAGAACATTAAATTCTACCTCGAGCTCAAAGTAACTCTCAATGAGAGAAATCACTCATGGGAAACGTGGGAAGGCTGCTGAACTTCAAAGCCAAACTGAACCGCAGCTGGTACCCCCTGCAACTATCAAGAATAGGAAAGCAGCAGTCGAAAAACTAGAATGGTATGCTGTAGGGTAGGGGTGAGGATGAACAACCACTCTGGCATTTAAATAACATTGACAGCTTAAACTCAAGCCACCATTTCAAGATAACATAAGATGAAGTAGTTTAAAGTGTAAAAAGTTGACTCTGCTGCAGAGGTAACTTTTTATACTTTACTTGTCATTCTTATATGAAACCTGAAAGTCCATATTAAGAAACTATTGCCTGGAAATTGGAAGTGTTAAAGATGATTGATAAAGTTACCTTACAGGGACGTCTGAGCCAAAGTTGGCTTTTTAATTTTATTTTATTTCTCCTGTTTATCTTGTAGGCATGTTAAGAATGGATTGCTGGCTCATAAATGTAGCTGATTATTTGGCTGTTTATGTAGCAGTTGCTATTTTGGACTCCTTCTGAGTTTCTGGCTTTCTGGTGGGAAGTTTAATAGCTCATTAAACGGTATACCCTCTCATTTTTATCCAGCCTCACTTTCTGCTGTTTTAATATGTGCCGAGGAGTTTGGAGATGTACCCTCATTTGAACAAATGGTGCTGGATAAAGAGCCATGCTCAGCCCAGAACACAGTAAAGTTTTTTTAATAATGTAAATTTGAGTTCATAGTGAGTATTGAAACAGAGCTATATAGTTTCCAAACTTATGTGAGATCTCATTTAATCTTCACAAGATAGAAAAGCATTCATTCATTACTAAATACTTCCTACAAAATGCCAGGCATTGTGTTCAATGTTGGGTCTTCAATTCTAGATAGCGTCACTTCCCTGTTTTTAAATGAGTAACCTGGTTTCAGCAAGATCAAGTGACTTGGCCAAGGTCACAGGACTGAGTATAGCTGAAAGAGACTTTAAAGATCACATGAATGCTTTTACTTTATATATGAGAAAAATAAGCATTCGGCCCAAGTTTACACATGTACACATAATGAAGTGGGGATGGGAACTCAAGTCCCACAACACTTAGTGTATTGTCTTACCCAAAACGATACCTTAAGATTAACTTATCATATACTTTTAGGTCATCTCTAAAGTCCACTCTCTTCTCTGAAGTACGTGTTCCAAAATTTCTTCTCCAAGTACATCGCCTCAGGGCACCTGATCTTAGAATATAAGAGAAACATTTTGACCAAGTTTGTCTCCATGTTGACCTCAGCTACTTTAGTCAGTGTTGAAACTTCCTTTTTATTTTTTTAGGAGAAGTCTTTACTTCTTCTGAAAAAAAAAAAAAAAAGCTGGCTAAGTTGGTTGCTTTTTGGTGATCGATGAGACCACACTCCATATCCGTGTCCAACTCTTCCACTTCTTTCTTGGTTCAACCTTGCTGTGGCTCTGGCCACTGTAGGAGCAGCAGTGATAGCGGAGGTCACACAGGCAGCCCCCGCAAGGCAGATAGATCAGCCAAGAAGGTCTTGACATTTTCAGCAAGTGGGAAGGTGCAGTCAGTCTCCACAGACAAAGCCAGGACCTGTTTGTACCCATTGATGATAAAATGGGGTACCAATACAACAGCTGGGTAACCAATCTGCAAACATTAGAACCATGCAGACACCCTGGAAGCGAGGATGCAGAGTGTCCCCTGTGATGTCAAGCACTTCAGGGATGTAGATGCTGCCATTGTCAAATACCTGCCTGATGATCAGCCCAAAGGAATGGGGGAGATATTCTGCAGTATGACTTCACTGGCTCCCACTTTGTCTCCAGTCTCAATGAGCTGCACATCCCTTAGGATTTCAGCAGTGCCCCTGGAGATTTTAGTGGTGATAACTAATGCCTGGAAAAAGGGAAGTCTTCTCTGGCCCCAGCACAGTGTTCTGGGCACAGAGACTTCACACAGGGCAATGGCACCAGAACTGGTGGTAGCTGGCACCTTATTGGCCAGCAATGTGTCCCTGATCTCAGAACATGATGAACATGACCCAGCTGATGGCTTCAACTGGTCCATCAGTTAAGACTTTTGCCTCTCTCCTGTCCGCAGTCATAGTCAACTTCTCAAAAGACAAATTGCATTAGTGGTTTCCCACTGCATTTAGAAGAAAATGCTGAGTCTGGTCATGCAGGGTGCTTCAACGTGAGCTTCTTTGCCTGCTTGTCCAGCCTTATTTTGTTCTTCTGTCTCTCTCTCCCTCATGACCATCTGGCCATGCGGGTCTGCTTTTAGTTCTGGAATGTATCAAGTTCTTTCCTCCTTAGCACATACTACGCTTTCCTTTGCACTGGTCTTCCCATCTCTTTACTTAGCAGCTCCTCCTTATCTTTCAGAGTCTCAGGAGAAATGTCCCTTCCTCAGAGAGGCTCTCTCTAATCCAATTCTTAACCAGGTCTCTCTTTTTGCTTCCTGATAGCCCATCTACATTTCATGACATTTATATAAATTTGTCATCACATATTTATTTCTGTAATTAGCTATTTAATGAGCTCCGATGGAAGAAGGGACTATGTCTGTTATTTTCACCACTTTGCCTGGCACATGGTAGTGGCTTAATAAATATTTTTGTATGCATACATTAATGGTCTCTAGTTAATCCTTTAAAATCTAGTCACTAATATGTCTATTCTGGCCTGCATTTAGATCTCTGGAAAGCCAATGCTTGTCTTATTTATCTTTGTTATTTCCACAATACCTCATGTGGTCCCTAACACAAAGCAAATGTTTAGTATTATTTATAGAAGAACCATCCCATGAAGGAATACAATTCAGTACTACTGGTGATGTGATGCCAAGGAACAGATAATCAACAGAGGCTGTAAGCATCCTCAATCCTGATAGAATAATTCTCTAACTTCCTGCCTGCCTGCCTTGTTAAATAGGCTAATAACGCCTTTGCAGCTTTATTGAGTTTCCACTTGTTTAAAGTTGTGTTGGTGAATGTTATTTTAATGCAGGTATCAGTTTAAAAAAGCTCTTACTAGCCCCTGCACAGAAATCTCCAAAAATATTGGCAACCTAACTGATGATGGCGTCCATGGAGACTGGATAGCTTAAGATGTTTAAATTAAACATAAATCAAGGAGGAAAAGGGAATAAAAGTGACCTTCTGGCCACCAGTCATTATCCTTCTGGCCACCAGCCATTACCCTCTGGGGGATAACTTCACTACTGCAGTTTTAAATCTAGAAATATAAATGGACTATTGGTAGGAAAAGTGGTAATACCCTGAAGGAATTGGTATCATTTTTGTACCAGGAGATCCTACCTGTTTTTGCAGTCACCCCTCTCCAATAGAGCTTGAGGAAGTAGTGCATACAATGGATAGAAGCTGAAGGAATCAAAATATCAATGGACTTAGATTTGTTCTTGCTACACTGCTGGAGGACAGCGCTCTCTGGCAAGCTGATCTGAAGCGCCCTCGCATAGGTCTGCTTTTGTGTGTGGGCCATAGACCAGCAACATCTGCATCACCTGAGACCTTGTTAGAAATGCAGAATCTGTGGCTTCCAAACCTACCGAGTCAGAATGTCCATTTTAACAAAACCCCTCAGTGATGATATGCACATTTATTTTGGAAGCAAGATAAAGAAGAGAGAGGAGCAGAGCGAGAGCTACAGCCAACTGTTATGTCTAATGAATCCCATGCACCACCCTCTGCCTTCTAGTCAGTGTCCCTTAGAAAGAGACCATTAGGATGGCAGAACTTTAAGGGATTTTATCTTCCCATGTGGTATACCCCAGGTCATGAGAGTCGAACAAAATCCCAAGTCCTGGTTGATTCAGAGAGAAAGACTTTCACAGGGATTTCATAAACTCTAAAGTGATAACAAGCAACAAACTTGCTTTCACTAATTTCAGCCAAAAGCTGTAAATGCTTACATCTCTAAGACAGAATAGCTAGAGGTAGAGAACTAAGAAAGCTTAGCATTTAATATGTGAAAAGATATAAGAATAAACTCTTTGGTCACCTATAACAAAAATAACAATATAAATTCCTAGAGAACAAAAAAGTTTATTTTATCTATACCTATAGCCTTGCTTACAGTGGTCTGGAACTGGGTTTCAGAGCTGAAGATATGAATGACAGAGAAAATCAAACTTAGTTATCTGGGAGGAAAAGAAAAACAAGAAAATTCACTATGCCATTGACTATTACATGGAATCTAGTTTTGAAGACTTGAGATGAATATTAGGGAAAATATGTTTAGAATTTGTTTTATTTCATTCATTCAAAGTCTGTTTTAACATTGAACTTCAAGAGTTTCAGTAGTATACCTCTATACCATATGTATAACTTCTTAATTTGCAGTGACGCCATACAATAGCAAATTTTCTGTAAAGTATTTCAAAGTCTGACCAATAAAATTAGTATTCCCTTTCTCTTGGGAACATAACAGAGTGATAAAGAGAGGTGACAATTTCTGTATGAAAGGCAGCCTCATGAAGGCAGGCTTAAAAGGGAAAATGAGTCTCAAAATGCATTGGAGAGGGGCATGTCTACATGGAAAAGAGGAATTACATGTGAGACTGAGGCTATACAGGAGTGTCTGTTGATTTCAGACCTCTGAGAAATTTTTCGGAGTCCTCGGAACAGCTTTAACTCTCTTCCCCAAGCAGAGGGGAAAATCGTGTCTTTTAGATATATTTCTATAGAGTAGCATTCTTTATTATTTTTAATGTATTTTTTCTCCCACTGCAGTGAGGAGCTACCCAATGGAGGTTCCTACCAACACACACACTCATGCAGACACATACACACACATACACACACACACACACACACACAAAGGAGCTTTCCATTTAGATATATACATTTCCATTGTCCTAATTACCATAGTTTCATCTTCTATTAAGGTTTTCCAGGCAGGGTCTTAAATGCTGACTTGGAGCCCTAAGGAGCAGTAAAAGCATTGAACATGGAGTTCTTTTTCCTCGAAATTCAACTGTGAGATATTTAAATCCTGGGGGAAAAAAAGAACTTTTATGAATTTTAATCTCATCGTATTGCTAGTATATGGGTGACTTCAGAAATAAGAAAATGGCTTGTTTCAAAAGAAATCTGATTTCTGACAGACTTAAATATCCTCTGCCCACACCATCCCAGCTGTCTGCTGGGTTGATTATCAGTCTGTGCTGGGGTTTATGGGATTAAGATTGTTTTAACAATAGCGATGAGGTTTTTTTACTTAAAAAATGTTTTTAAACTATGCTTGTACAGTGATCAGCCCTATATATTCTTAGATGATTTTCAGAATTACTATCCAAAGTAGGCAGAGAAAATACCACTGATTTTCTTTACAGATGAGGAAATTGAGACTCAGTGGAGTTAAGTGACATGTCCAGAGTAGTATATCTGTAACTAATCCAGGTCTCCTGACTCTTACACCTATTATTCAGTTTCATAGTACAAAATTGCCTCATCAGCTTCTAGGAAAAGAACGTTTCTCTGAATTCCATATCATATATTGATGTCCCAGTGTCCTGATGAATAGGTTCTGACTTTGCTCTGTCAATATGAATCTCCTTATTTTACTATAAGCAGTTAAAAGTAGCCATGCAGCAGCCTGAATGTTTTCTTGCCTAGATATTTCTTCCACCAAATATTCTTGTTCCTCATTCTTAAATGCTGCCTTCCATAAAGCCCTAGGGCATGGACACATTGCAGCTAAGTTCTTTACAACAGAATAACAAGGATGGCCTTTAGTCCAGTTTCCATGTCTTGATCTTCATTTCCACCTGAGAACTCATCAGAATGACTTTACTGTTCACATTTCTATCAACCTTTTGGTCACAAAAATTAAGTAATCTCTAAGAAGTTTCAGACTTTCCCTAGTCGTCTTCTCCTGAGTCCTCACCAGAATCACTCTTAACATTCTATTTATGAAAATACAGGCTTTTTCCAGCCCATTCTTCCAAAATCTTCTAGCCTCTACCTGTTACCTAGTTCTCAAGCTACTTCTACGTTTTTAATTATCTGTTTTAGCAACAACCCTACTTCTTAGTATCAATTTCTGTCTTAGTCCTTTTCTGTTGCTGTAACAGAATACCTGAGACTGGGTAATTTACAATGAACAGAAATTTATTTGATTCATGATTCTGGAGACTAGGAAGTCCAAAAGCATGGCACCAGCACCTGTGAGGGCCTTCTTGCTGTGTCAGAACATGGCATAAGGCATCACATGGTAAGAAAGCAAGCGTACGGAGGTCAGCTTAAGTGACCTCTTCTTATAAAGTCAATAGTCCTATCATGAGGGCTCTACCCTAAAGACTTTGTCTAATCCCAATTACCTCCCAAAGGCTCCACAACCAATCAACATATGAATTTAGGGATTATGTTGTCAACACATGAAATTTAAGAAACACATTTAAACCATAGCACCCTCATTTGAATTATTTCAAAATTATTTGGTTGACAGTATATTTGAGTTCTCTTTAGCCACCCATTTGATTGACCAGATTTAAACATTCTTTATTCCAAATATTCATGAAAGCCTATTTAAGGGACATATGGAAGTGTATATAAAAGAAAAAAACATGAAACTTCTATCTCGGTCCCTCCTCTCCCCTCTTATCATGACCCCAAGATAGAACACACTCAAGATAGACGAAGCGCTCACTCTAGAGTTCCTTCCCCTAGGGAATGGTTTGACTTATGGATAATGCTATGTTAATGGCACTTTCTGAACCATTGACCTGGTCTCCTATATTTCCCATTCCAGGGAAAGCCAAGGGTGTATCATTGGTTCTTAGGGCCCTACTCTAATGATTAGTTATAATGCCAAAGATGCCACCGTAATATATTCCAGGGCTCTGAATTTAAGATATCTCTCCCTA
This sequence comes from Cacajao melanocephalus, assembly GCA_963573385.1. Taxonomy (NCBI): domain Eukaryota; kingdom Metazoa; phylum Chordata; class Mammalia; order Primates; family Pitheciidae; genus Cacajao; species Cacajao melanocephalus. The sequence continues at coordinate 10,233 of CAUYLG010032032.1, forward strand.
CTTCTCTCCATTGGAAAAGAACTAGCTTTTCGTAAGTCCCCACCCCAAGGCATTTTATCAGAATCTGAAGGCCTTATCTCTCACTGGACTTTCTTTTTCCAGCCAGCAGGTAGGAAAAATACTAATGCATCAACTCCTTTATCATAATTAAGAAGACACATTTAATAAATCACAACATCTGGTTCTTTCCTATTGACCAATACAAAGTTGCAGACTGATAAGTAATATTGAGCTGAGACACAATTGCTACCTCTATATTGCATATTAGCACCATTTTGGTTTATTATTCCTGCTGTCAAAGATAAATAATCACAAACAACTTAAAGAATTACCTCCTACAGATCTTCCACCTGCCTCAAGACTAGCATTCCTTTCAGGTGAATTTTCTTTTTTTAAGTTAAAGAAATTTATTTTAAATTATGGTGACTACAGATAAAAGTAATATATTATATTTTTAATTTTTCTTTCTTTTTTTCTTTTCCTTTTCAACTTTTGAATGTCTCTGCTTTAGGGCAGGGACTATGGGGTTTTCTAGGTATAAAATCATATTGTTCATGAAGAGAGGTGATTTGACTTCCTTTCTTCCTATGTGGATGCCTTTTATTTCTTTCTCTTGCCTGATTGCTCTGGCTAGGATTTCCAGTACTATGTGGAATAGGAGTGGTGAGAACAGAAATCCTTGTCTTGTCACAGTTCTCAAGGGGAATGCTTCTAGCTTTTGCTTATTCAGTATGATCATGGCTCTGAGCTTATGATAGATGACTCATTATTTTGAGGTAGTTTCCTTCAATGCTAGTTTCTTGAGAATTTTTAACAAGAAGGGATGTTGAATATTATCATAAAGCCCTTCCTGTGTCTATTAAGATGATCATATGATTTTTGTTTTAGTTCTATTTATGTGTTGAATCACATTTATTGATTTACACATGTTGAGCCAACCTTGGATCCCAGGAATAAAGCCTACTTGATTGTGTTTGATTAGCTTTTTGACATGCTGCTGGATTCAGTTTGCTAGTGTTTTGTTAAGGATTTTTGCATCTATGTTTATGAGGGATGTTGACTTGAAGTTTTCTATTTTGTTATGTCCCTGCCAGGTTTTGGTGTCAGAATTATGCTGGCCTCATAGAATAGAATGAGTTGGGGTGGAGTTCCTCTTTCTAAATTTTTTGGAATAGTTTCAATAGGATTTGTACCAGCTCTTCTTTATACATCTGGTATAATTCAGCTGTGAATCTGTCGGGTCCAGGGCTTTTCCTTGTGGTAGGCTTTTTATTACTGATTCAATTTCAGAACTTATTATTGGTCTCTTCAGGCTTTAAATTTCTTCCTGGTTCAATCTTGGGAGGTTGTATGTTTCCAGATATTTATCCATCTCTTCTAGGTTTTCTAGTTTGTCTGCATAGAGGTGTTTGTAGCTGTCTCTGAGAATTTTTTTATTTCTATGAGGTCGGTAGTAATGTCCCCTTTGTCATTTCTAATTATATTTATTTTGATCTTCTCTTTGTTTTTTCTTTATTAGTCTAGCTAGCAGCCTATCAGTATTCTTCTTTCAAAAAACAAACTGTTGATTTCATTGATCATTTGTGTCATTTTCATTCAGTTCAGATTTGATTTTGCTTATTTCTTTTCTTCTGCTATCTTTGGGGTTGGTTTTCTCTTGTTTTTCTAGTTCCTCTGGGTATGGTGTTAGGTTGTTAATTTGAGATCTTTCTAATTTTTGACATGAGCATTTAATGCTAAAAACTTTCCCCTTAAGATTGCTTTAGATAGGTCTCAGAGATTCTGGTATATTGTAGCTTTGTTCTCATCAGTTTCAAAGAATTTCTTGAGTCCTCCCTTAATTTCATTGTTTATGCAAAAGTCATTCAGGAGCAGATTGTTTAATTTCCATGTAATTGTATGGTTTTGAGAGATCGTCTTAGTATTAATTTCTGTTTTTATTGAGCTGTGGTCCAAGAATGTGTTTTTTATGATTTTGGGTATTTTTTAATTTGTTGACAATTGTTTTATAGGTGAGTGTCTTGGTTGATTTTAGAGTGCGTGCCACATGCACAAGAGAAGGACATATATTGTGTAGATGTCTTTTACATCTATTTGGTCACACATCGAGTTTAAGTCCCAAATATGTTTGTTAGTTTTCTGCTTCCACGATCTGTCTGATACTGTCATTGCAATGTTGAAGTCCCTCATTATTATTGTGTGGTTATCTAAGTTACCTCATAGGTGTGTAAGAACTTGTTTTATGAATCTAGGTGATCCATTGTTGAGTGCATATGTATTCAGGTCCGCGTTGTCTGAAATTAGAATAGCAACTCCTGCCTTTTTTTTTTTTCCATTTGCTTGGTAGGTTTTTCTCCATCCTTTTACTTTGAGCCTGTGGTTGTCATTGCATGTGAAATAGGTCTCTTGAAGACAGCATACAGTTGGATCTTGCTTCTTTATCCAACTTGCCACACTGTGCGTTTTAAGTGGAGCATTTAGCCTGTTTGTGTTCAAGGTTAATATTGATATATGTGAATTTGATCCTGTCACTCTTAGTAGCTGGTTGTTATGCAGACTTGATGATGTAGTTGCTTTATAGTATCAATGGTCTATTTACTTAATTGTGTTTTTGTGGTGGCTGGTAACAGTCTTTGTTTTCCATGTTTAGCACTACCTTAAGAACCTCTTATAAGGCAGGTCTGTTGGTAACAAATTCCCTTAACATTTGCTTACCCCAAAAAGATTTTATTTCCCTTTCATTTATGAAGCTTACTTTAGCTGGTTATGAAAATCTTGGTTAAGATTTCTTTTCTTTAAAAAGGCGGAATATAGGCCCCCAATCTCTTCAGCCTTGTAGAGTTTCTGCTAAAAGATCTGCTGTTAACCTGATGGGATTCCCTTTGTACATGATCTGCCTCTTCTCTCTATCTGCCTTTAATATTTTTCTTTCAGATTAACCTTGGAGAATTTGATGACTGTGTTTTGAGAATAGTTTGTTTTGTATAGTATCTCACAGGCATTCTCTGAATTTCCTGAATTTGAATATCAACCTCTCTAGCAAGGTTGGGGGAATTTTCATGGACAATATCCTCCAATATATTTTCCAAGTTGTTGCTCTCTCTCCCCCGCTTTCAGTGATACCAGTGAGTCATAGGTTTGTTCTCTTTGCATAATTCTATATTTCTCAGAGGTTTTGTTCATTCTTTTATATTCCTTTATTTATTTTTGTTTGAGTTGATTTGAAAAACCAATCTTTAGGCTCTGAGATTCTTCTTTCTCTAGTCTGCTGTTAATTCTTTGGATTGTATTGTGAAATTCTTGTAGTGAGTTACTTAGCTCTATCAGATCAGTTTGGTTCTTTCTTAAAACGGCAATTTCATCTTTGTACTCTTTGTATCATTTTATTGGATTCTTTAGATTCCTTGGATTGGGTTTCAACTTTCTCCTGAATCTCAATGATTGGTGTTACTATCCAGATACTGAATTCTATATCTTTCATTTCAGGTTGGTTAAGAACCGTTGCTGAAGAGCTAATGTGGTTGTTTGGAGGTAAGAGGACACTCTGGCTTTTTGAGTGGCCAGAGTTCTTGAGCTGGTTCTTTCTCATCTGTGTGAACTGAAGTTCCTTTAATCTTTGATGTTGCTGTCCTTTGGATGAGGTTTTTTGCTTTTATATTCTTCAGTTCCCTTGATGGTTTGACTCAGTTGACTGGCTTTTTTTCTTGATTATTTCAGGGGTCCAAGGCTCAGCTCAGCACTCCTAGCCTGTGTGGTGTGAATCTGGAGGGCTGGGACTAGCCCCACAGCTTTGTTCTCTGGCCCCTCAAGGTTAAGTACCTGCTGGGTTGGAGGGGCTAAGGTGTTCCTACTCCACTGGCAGCAACGCTCTGATGGGGGTGCTGGCAAAAGCACTTAATTGGGGTGGTGGTAGCAGGATCCATGCTCATGTGCATGTGTGCCAGCAGCAGTGGGGTGGTGGAGACCATGTGCATGTGCTCACTCTAGGAGCACTGAGGTTGTGGTATCTGTGTGCATATGCTGGTGGCAACAGTGGTATAGGAGGGTGTGCACACACCAGCAGATGAGGGGTGTTGGCATCCACATGCACACATTTACTGTACACCTGCACTGGCAGGGGCGGGCAGCAGTGGCAAGGTTCACATGTGCACTGGTGGCAATAGCATAGTGAGGTCCACATGTGCCAGCAAAGCAGTGGGAGGAGGCTGTGGGCAAGTACACATTGGTTGGAGCCTATCTACTGAAGCTCTCTGACAGTTAGGCAGGGACTACTAGCAAAAAATCTGTGGTGGTGGCGGCCAGAAACTGCATCCAAGGCTGTGCTGCAAGCAGATGCAGCCAGGCAGGGACCACAGGAGAGGCCAACAAACAGAGGGCTGCTCAGAACAGACTGGTCCTATCCCACAGGCAAGACCACCCTGCTTTGTCTAGGTCCAAAAATCAACAAATGCCAAAGCCACTTAGAGGAGCATGGCAAGCCTTGGAGTATGAACTTCCCTGGCCATGAGCCATGGTAGCCATTTCCAAGCCAAACCCTCTGGGCTCCACACAGCCTAGAGTTCTGTCCCTTCCACCTCTCCAAGCAGCTATCCCTGTCAGCTTGAATGTTCATGGGGGTCATAGGGTGTCCTGCAGCTAGGATTCTAAAGGTCTGTGGTAAGAGTAGGCCACTCCTTACCTATTCAAATCACTCATTCCCCAGGAGCCACTGAGGACCAGGAATAAGTCCCGGTGCTCAGCAGCCCTGTGCAGGGTTCCTACCTTACTCCCCCTGCAGCCCAGGATCTCCATCCTCCCTCCATCTATTCTTTTTTTTTTTTTTTTTTTTTTTTTGAGATGGAGTCTTGCTCTGTCACCAGGCTGGAGTGCAGTCTTGTGATCTCAGCTCACTGCAACCCCCACCTCCTGGGTTCAAGCCATTCTTCTGCCTCAGCCTCCCGAGTAGCTGGGACCACAGGCACATGCCACCAGGCCTGGCTATTTTTTGTATTTTTAGTAGAGACGGGGTTTCACCATGTTGACCAGGATGGTCTCGGTTTCTTGACCTCATGATCCGCCCGCCTCGGCCTCCCAAAGTGCTGGGATTACAAGTGTGAGTCACTGCACCCGGCCCCTCCATCTATTCTTAATGCCTTCCTTCCAAAGGTCTGCTCAGAGTGTGCTGGTCTTCTCCATCTGGTCTTTTTGTGGGAGGTGTTCTTCCTGCCTGCAGATAGTTGGCCATCTTGGCTCTTCTCCCTGAAAATTTTAAGAGTGGATTTTAAGTGTTATGGCCTAGAAGCAGGAGGCATGGCATGCCAGGCAGGGCATGTAAGGAAGCCTCAGGAAGCCTCAGTGTGGTCAGAAGGCAGAACAACAGAAACAAGGGCCCTTTCAGGTAAATTTTAAAGAGGCAATTCTGGTCCTAAGCTGTAGCAACAGCATTCATTACCAAGGTGCATTTTTTTGTTTATGGAATCACTCAATGCATGGCACAAACTGCCATTTTTTTACTCATTTAACAAATGTTTACTGTGCGACTACTCTGTGCCAGGCACTATTTTAAGATATAGCAATATATACACACATACACACACACACACATCTTCCTTTAAACAGTTTATAGTCTAGCTAGAGAGAGAGAGATAAATCTATCAATATTCATTGTTAAATCAGAGTAGGAACAAATGACTAAATAAAGCAAGTGATTGGAAGCAGGAAGTGTTGGGGATTGAGGCTGGGAATTGCAATTTTATATATGATGGTCATGGGAGGCCAAATAGAGAAGGAAATGGTGTGAGCAAAGACCCAAAAGGCATACAGATACATAGGGAAAGAGCAATTCAGGCAGAGAAGCTAGGAAGTGCAAAGTTCCTGAGGCTAGAGAATGCTTGGTGAGTTTTAGAAACAAGGAGAGGACGATGAAGTAGCTGGGGAAGAATGAGTGTGTTGCAGAGCAGTGGTGGACACATGAGGTCAGAGTGGGAGCTCAGGGTCAGACCATGTAAATCTCTGAAAGGCATCAAAAAGACTTTGAGTTTATGTCTGGATGAGACGTGAACCACTAAAAGGTTTGAATGGAGGAATTACCTTGTCTGTCTTACATTTTAAGACAATCACTCTTGCTCCCATGTGTTCATGTAACAAACACTTATTGAGCATATACTTAGCATCAGGCTTGATGCCAAGAACTGGGGACACAAAGTTAAACAAAAATTGGCTTCTTATTTCAGTCATGGAATCTGCTGCAGCTATTTATACAGGTTTCTGTGAAAATCAGTTAAATGTCTTATTTAATTCAGCACATGGGCAAGGACCACGGGTTGTGAGTGAGTGAGGCGATAGTTTTATTTCACTGCTGAGTGCCTCCACCATTCCCATATATTGCCTTCTGTTTGCTTGGTGCCAAACCCATTTTTTCACAGGCTCATCCATTACTTTCCCTAATCTGACTAATTTCTTTCTTATGGCTGAACCAAGGCTGGTATATATTCAGCTTAAACTGTTTCGTATCAAAATGCATTTCATCAGATTTCAAAAAGCCAAGTTCTCCCTGTAAAGAAAAATGCAAATTATCCAAAGAAGTTTTTTGATCATCTGAAACTGTGGGTTGCTTTATTGAGGAGCATGTAAGTAAGGAATGCTAAAATCGTTTCCTCTTCTCCTCCCCACTCCCTCCAAATTGGCAGTTAAATCACTATATGTGAGTCCGGAGGCAGAATGAATATTCTCAGGCCAATTTGGGGACAAATTATCTGGTACAAGAAACCAAAACCAGTCTCCCTAATAACTTCCATAACACAAAGTCACTTCTTACTGTTATTGTGTCTGTGACATAATTTACAAAACTCCCTTTGGCCAAGAGGGGTCTAAGTGGGCGTGTTCTTCATACGCGGGGTATTTGTCAGCTTTTGCTATATAGCAAGCTACAACAAAGTCTCAGCAGCACACAGCAATCAGCAATTACGTCCATTCACATTGGGCAGATGAGCTGGTATGTTCTGCTTCAGGCTGCGGGTTGAGCTCAAATCTGCTGAGGCCCAGACTGAAGGACTGGAGCACGTTCCTCTTACTGTAGACATTAGAAGCTCTCAGTATAGTGAGTTGAACGGGTGCCCCTATTAAACCTCTTTTTCTTTATAAATTACCCAGTCCTGAGTATGTCTTTATCAATATCATGAAAATGGACTAATACAGGGTGCTTCTTACAAATGCAGATTTTTCATTCTACTACTCCTCCCCTGAATCAGAATCTCTGATAATTTTAACACACATCTCAGAAAATTTTGATGCACACTAAGATTTAAACATCACTGATGTTTCACAAATTTTTATGCTATCTTGTACCTATCACCACCACCCATTAGCAGATGTGAGTGATCTTGTACTCTCTGGGGATATGGGATCATCCTCCTAAGTCTCCATGATAGGAAACGTCCTTTAACTCTAGTGTTTTCTCTCTCAAGTTCATGAATATGTAACCTTCTATTCTACAGTGTGTTTGCTCCATTGAAGATAAATATTTTCCCCTAGACTTTTGGTTAAATTGAGGCTCATCAGTTTTGCTGAGCCAGCAGCTTTGATCATTGCTCAGCATGCCATTCTTCACAGTCTTCTATGTCTTTACCCTGATGCTGGACCACTCTGGTATTGAAGAGGAAACACATGGGGAGGAGTTCTTCAGATTTTCTTTTCCAGAAAAATCTAGATAGGCTTACCCAAAAAGTAGTTGGCATTTACTTTTGGGGGCCTCACAACCCCTGTGAAGCCTTTTGAGGGCTCCTAGGTAAAAAGGCCTTAGTCTAAGACTTACAGCAGTATAGCTAGATGATTCATTTCTATAATGAAAACAATAATAAAGTGACAACTAACATTTACTGAGCACTTACCACATGCCAGGCACTGGGCTGAACTTCTTACCTGCTTTATCTCATTTCACCCTTGTACTGCCCTGAGGAGTAGGTAGTGTTATTAACTCTGTTTTATAGTCGGGAAACACAGGCCTGTGAGAGCTGGCCACAGTTCAATAACCTCTTTCTCCCAGGCCACATACTGATTTTGCTCAGACCTCCCAGAGTTCCCCTTGCTGAAGACTAAAGTAAAATCACTTGGCCTATTTTCAAACCATACAGATCACCTTCACTTTTCCCCTGGCAGAAGGGGACTCCAGAGAAATAATCAGTAGACCTGAATAATCAATCTTTGGCTTGACCCATGGGCATCCCATGGCCGTGTCATACATGTACATTGCTTATCTGTTCATTTTCCTGTATGCTATTTACCTGTTCATTATTTTAACACAAAATTGAGTGTCCACTGTCCTGTGGGGAGACTAACAGTGTACAATACATTTATGATGATAAGAGCAATGAAGAAAATTAGGCAAGTTTAGGGAGAAGAGAGTGGTGAGTTTGGCAGTAACATTTTAAATAAAATAGGTGCAATGGTTTGGATATTTGACTCTCCAGACCACATGTTGAAATTTTTTCCCCAATATTGGAAGCAGGGCTCAATGGGAGGTGTTTGGGTCATGGGGTGATGCCCTCATGAAGAGATGAATATCCTCCTTGGCAGCATGGGGAGGGGACGAGTGAGTTCTCACTCTATTAGTTCCTGCAAGAGCTGGTTGTTAACACCTTTCCTGTTTGCCCCGAGAATACTCGCAGGTGGTGCTTGTGGCTGCCACATTTACCCCAAAATAACTTTGACACAAAATATTTCACTTTTGTTATTATTTTTACATCACTTTAGTATATATACTGTGGAAACAAAAGACATCATTCTATTTAGAGCATTCTGTTTTTAGTAGTAGTATTTCCATTTACAAAATATAGTAATTCTCGATGGCTGAAAATGTCAAATCCTAGAAAACATAGCATGCCAATGATGTTAACATCATTCTTGAACAGTTGTTGGCTGAAGATTCATCAGATGAATTGATGTTTCTGAAATAGATGATTCTGATGATTCTGATATTAGTTATTACACATAACTCCAAGAACAGTTTCTGTATTTTATTTTCACATGGAAAATCAGTCAGATTTACTTCAGTCTCAAAGAGTGTGTTTGTGAAAAATTCAATGAGCACTGGCAGTGAGCTGCATGTTTTTGTGTTTGTTTTTCTAAACAGGAAAAGGGTTAAAAAGAGCCTGGAGCCTCCCTGCTTGCTCTCTTGCCTCTTCTCTCGCCCTGTGATCTCTGCACACATTGGCTCCCCTTTCTCTGAAACTCCCATGAGGAGCTGATGAACTCCCATGAGGAGCTGATGGTAGCGCCATGCTTCTTGTGCAACCTGCAGAACCATGACCCAAATAAACCTCTTTTCTTTGTAAATTACCTAGCCTTAGGTATTCCTTTTTACCAACACTAAATGGACTAAAACAATAGAGAAGGTCCCTTTGGTAAAGTGACACTCGAACAGAGACCTGAAGGAAGTTGGGAGAGAGCCATGAGGAACACCAGGAACAAGGTTTTCAGCCAAAGGGAAGAGCAAGTGCAAGGTCAGAGTAAAGAGGTCAGTGTGGAGGTCCCACATGAAGTGATTAGTGAGGGGTAGATACAGCAGATGGGATTCTGAGAACATGGGGAAGGTGAGGGCAGGTTACATAGGCCCTCATGGAAAGGACTCTAGATTTCATTAGAAGCCATCAGAGGGCAAAAGCAGGAAGAAGACATGATAAAACTCATCTTTGTGGAGAATCACTGAGACGTTGCATGGAGGACACACTTTGGAGAGTACGGGTGAAAGTAAGGAAAAAAGTAAGAACAAGAAACTGAGCTTTTTGTGTTCCTTTGGCATCTGACCCCTCATCAGGAAAACGTTTTCAAGTGTAGAAAAAAATACATAGACTTGCAAAGGAAACAGTTATACAAAATGCAGTTAGCAAAATGTTAAAAGAAAACTGCCATTTAGGAAAATATATATCCCTTTATGAACTTATTGAATAACAGAATCTAGTGGTAAATTCACTATAATTTGAAAAACATGATGAACACAAATATTGTTCAAGATACTTTCAACATCTATAACATATAACATAATTTTTTTGTGATTTTTATTGGCAACAAGTCACAGAGTCTACTGATAGCACTATGGTCTGCTACAGGTAGGCATAATTGGACAAAATGCTCAATTTTAGTTAAAAGCTAGTAAAAATGAATTTTTTTTTCAGCCAAATTCACAGGACCCCCTGAATTCTGTACGTGGACCCAGGTTATAGACACCTGAGTTAGAATGCTATTGCAATATTCCAGGTAGGAGATGTTTCATGCCTTAAATTATGGTAGATTTAATGAGATTTGGGGAGCAATAAGGGAAATCCAATTCATTCTAATGTACAGTGGCTACTTTTTCAAAAATCAAATTCCCAAGGCATGGCTTCTCTGTCCAAATCCTGTTTAGTCCTGAATAATCTTATGTAATATTATATAATTATATATTATATTACATATAACTGTTTATCACATATAATATATATAATTGTATATATAAATTATATATTAATATAATTGTATATAATATAATTATAAATATATCTAATTATATATATCTAATATAGATATATCCTAGTAGCATAAATATATATCTATATTAGATATATAATTAGATATATTT
>CAUYLG010032033.1:0-87887 GCA_963573385.1 Cacajao melanocephalus
CTCTCACCATTCCTATTTAACATAGTATTCGAAATTCTAGCCAGAGCAATCAGGCAAGAAAAAGAAATAAAGGGTATTCAATTAGGAAAAGAGGAAGTCAAATTGTCTCTATTTGCAGATGACATGATTGTATATTTAGAACACCCCATCATCTCAGCCTAAAACCTCCTTAACATGATAAGCAACTTCAGCAGGATACAAAATCAATGTGCAAAAATCACAAGCATTCCTATACACCAATAACAGAGAGCCAAATCATGAGTGAACTCCCATTCACAACTGATACAAAGAGAATAAAATACCTAGGAATAAACTAACAAAGGAAATGAAGGATCTCTTCAAGGAAAACTACAAACCAATGCTCAAGGAAATAAGAGAGGACACAAACAGATGGAAAAACATCCCATGCTCATGGTTAGGAAGAATCAATATTGTGAAAATGGCCATACTGCCCAAAGTAATTTACCGATTCAATGCTATCCCCATCAAGCTACCATCAACCTTCTTCACAGAACTGGAAAAAAAAAACACTTTAAATTTCATATGGAATCAAAAGAAAGCCTGCATAGCCAAGACAATTCTAAGCAAAAAGAACAAAGGCGGAGGCATCACGCTACCAGACTTCATATTATACTACAAGGCTACAGTAATCAAAACAGCATGGTACTGGTACCAAAACAGAGATATAGACCAATGGAACAGAACAGAGGTCTTGGAAGCAACGCCACACATCTACAACCATTTGATCTTTGACAAAACTGACAAAAACAGGCAATGGGGAAAGGATTCCCTGTTCAATAAATGGTGTCAGGAAAACCGGCTAGCCACGCGCAGAAAGCTAAAATTGGACTGCTTCCTGACACCTTACACTAAAATTAACTCCAGATGGATTAAAGATTTAAGCATAAGACCTAACACCATAAAAACCCTAGAAGAAAACCTATACCATTCAGGTCATAGGCATAGGCAAGGACTTCATGACTAAAACACCAAAAGCATTGGCAACAAAAGCCAAAATAGACAAATGATCTAATTAAACTTCAGAGTTTCTGCACAGCAAAAGAAACAATTATAAAAGTGAACTGGCAACCAACAGACTGGCAAAAAATTTTGCGATCCACCCATCTGACAAAGGGCTAATATCCAGAATCTATGAAGAACTAAAGCAGATTTACAAGAAAAAAAACAAATAACCCCATCAAAAAGTGGGTGAAAGGTATGAACAGACACTTTTCAAAAGAAGATGTTTATGCGGCCCACAAACATGAAAAAATGTTCAACATCACTGGTCATTAGAGAAATGCAAATCAAAACCACATTGGTGAGTTGGGCTATTGCTATAGCAGTAGAGAGAGAGAGAAAGATTAGAGATATGTTTTGGAGTATTAATTGAAGGATCTTGGTAATTGATTATATAATGTGTGTAAGGTAGAATGAGATGTAAAGAGAATACACCAGGTTGAGCAACGTGGTGGATGTTGGTGCCGGTCTATGAAGCAGTAGAGAAGATACTGATTTAGGGGAAATTATCATTTCCATTTTTAAATTGTTGAGTTTCAGGTACCCACAAAATATACAGGTGAAGATATTGAAGATTAACTGGAGAAATTTGTCTAGTTTTCAGGAGAAAAATTGAGACTGGAGATATGAATTAGGAGATTAATGATTTCAGGGATGGAGTAATTTTTGCAATAAGGATATGGCCATAGAAATATGTGGCAAGTGTACTGGAGAAAGACACAGAAGATGAGAGAATCAAAGGTCTGTGGGGCTGGTTGTTCAATGGCTCACTCTTCTGGATGGAGAGGAACATTGAGCCTGGAGTGACCAGAGGTGGTTAGATAACTAGCTTTAATAGAGCCAAGTGATACAAATATCAAAGGAGCATGGGTTTTCTCAGGAAAGTAGAGAAATACAATTCAGAAGAGGTATGAGGGAATGAAGAGAATATTAATTTATTTGACCACTGAAGTAACTGGTATGGCAGAAAATGCAGCTTCTATTTCAAAGAAGATGTGGCTTGGGGAAGAATCAGAATTTGCATAAGAGGAAATTTAGGGCCAGATCCCTTTCAGTGACTTGGGAGGATGGAGGATATTTGGAAGTTTTTATATCATAGAATAGGAAAGAGAACTAGCAAGGCTTATGAAGGACGGGAGAAATTTGGGATTGGGTAAAGGAGAAGCACAGCATATTGCTGTAGTGATTAGAGGTGTAAGAGGGGACAAGAGGAGTTTATGTTTCAGTCAGCAACCACGGAAAACACAGCTATGACCATACTGCTGATAGCTTCTTGGAGGATGACAGGCCTTCAGGCCTTATGGCATTCAGGCTATTATAATTTTTTAAATGGGGTATTTGCAAAAATAAATGTACAGTATGTTCTATTGTGCTGTAATCCTGGACTGTACTCTCAGAAACCATGAGTTATACTGAATATAATTTATTTTTAAAAATTTTATGTATAAGACATCATGGTTATATATTTCCCTTTGAATATTTATTGTGCATATGTAGTATTTTTTGCTACATTTCAAGTCTATCTCAAAAATAGATTTTAATGAGAAATTGTATCACAAACTAATAGTATTCTGAAGTACTTTTATGAACTTTGCCTCTACTGAAGCTGAAATATAGCATAATTTGGTAGTTGATTAATGTGGCTTATTAATACATTGCTATAATAAGTACATTATGTTGTTTCTGTGACACATTGTGTATAATGTGAGTCGCAGTTTCCAGAAAATATATTTAGCATTTACAGATTGTGGAATGACTGTTTTACATTAAATGAATAAAAGATCTTAGGTGATATAATTTTTATTTCTATTTTTAGGAGAAATAGCTAAAACTGTCTTTCCATCATTGTTTTGAAATTTGCTTCTCTTGCTCAGTGATATATATGTATACACACACATGAAAATGTATCTATGTATACAGTCTATCTAGGTTAACCATCCATGGGTACTTGTATGCCTGTGTATTCTGCATTTGCATGTAGGGTTGTATTAATGTCAATATGGGCTAGTGGGCTGATAGTGTTAAGATCTTCTGCATGCTTATTGTCTTCCTCCAGTTTTTCTATGAATTACTGAGAAAGTGGTGTTAATACTTTCATTGATCATTGTGCCCTTGCCTATTTCTCTTTTGGTTGTGTTGACTTTTGCTTCATGTATTTTAAAGTGTTGTGAGTATACATTTAGGATTTTATGTCTTCCTGATGAATGACACTTTCCCATTATGAAACATCCCTAATATCCTGAAGTCTGTATTGTCTCAAGTTAATGTAGCCATACCAGTGTTCTTATGCTAACCATTTGCATGGTAGATATACCTTTTTTCATATTTTACTTTCAATCTATCTGTGGCTTTATATTTAAAGAGTGGCTTGTGCAGATGGCATATATTTGAATCTTCCAGTCCAGCAGTCCACTCCTTTTATTTAGAATTCACTTGTATTTAATTATTATTATTATTTTAATTATACTTTAAATTCTGGGATACATGTGCAGAACATTCAGGTTTGTTACATAGGTATGTATGTGCCGTGATGGTTTGCTGCACCCATCAACCCGTCATCTACATTAGGAATTTCTCCTAATTCTATCTTTCCACTAGCCCCCAAACCCCAAACAGGCCTTGGTGTCTGATGTTCCCCACCCTGTGTCCATGCGTTCTTATTGTTCAACTCCCACTTATGAGTGAGAACATGTGGTGTTTGGTTTACTGTTCCTGTGTTAGTTTGCTGAGAATGATGGTTTCCAGCTTCATCCATGTCCCTGCAGAGGACATGAACTCATCCTTTTTTATGGAGGCATAGTATTCCATGATGTATATGTGCCACATTTTCTTTCTCCAGACTATCATTGATAGGCATTTGGATTGGTTCCAAGTCTTTGCTATTGTGAATAGTGCTGCAATAAACATATGTGTGCATATGTCTTTAGAGTAGAATGATTTATAATCCTTTAGTTACATACCCAGTAATGGGATTGCTGGGTCAAACGGTATTCCTGGTTTTAGATCCTTGAGGAATCACCACACTATCTTCCACAATGGTTGAACTAATTTACACTCCTACCAACAGTGTAAAAATGTTCCTATTTCTCCACATCCTCTCCAGCATCTGCTATTTCTTTTAATGATCACCACTTTAACTGGCGTGCGATAGTATCTCATTGTGGTTTTGATTTGCATTTCTCTAATGACCAGTGATGATGAGCTTTTTTTTCCATGTTCTTTGTCTGCATAAATGTCTTCTTTTGAGAAATGTCTGTTCATATAATTCACCCACTTTTTGATGGAGTTGGTTTTTTTTTTCTTGTAAATTTGTTTAAGTTCCTTGTAGATTCTGGATATTAGCCCTTTGTCAGAGGGATTGCAAAAATTTTCTCCCATTCTGTGGCTGGCTTGAAATTCTCACTGCCAGCTGGTCACCTTTCCTACTGGGAGTTCAGCAGGCTTAAGCAGATTCCATCTGAAAGGCTGTAAGAATCTGCGTGTTCTGGTGTTGAGACACTAGGCCCCAGTGGGCTGGATTTTCGAGTGGGATCTTCTGATCCATGGGTTGCACAGTTCTATGGAGAAAGCACAGTTTCCCCTGCTGGGTGGCATGCTCACTCACTGCCTCCCTTTGCTGGGGGGAGAAGGTTCTCCTTTCCTGTGAAGCTCTCAGGTGGGCCGCTGCACTACACTGCTCTTCCTTCTGTCCATGGGTCACGCCAGCCTTCTAGTCAATTTTGATGAGAGAACCTGGATACCTTGGTTGCCAGTGAAGGATTCACACGCTTATTATGGTTTTTTTTGATAGAAGCCTCCAAGCCCTGCTGCTTCTAGTCAGACATCTTGGCCCCACCACACCTATTATTTTTACTTTCTTTCCTTTTCTTAATGAATTGTATTGAAACACCAGAATACAGTTATTTAACATAGAACTTTACATGTTTCTGACTATAACAGGTATGCCTACAGTATTTCCCCATTATAGTGTTTATAATTCATATTTTATTAGGAATTTTTAAAAAGATTATACCTTTGCTATATCTTTCAAGATAATATTCTTTTATTATTGATGTGATGAATGATATTAGTAGATCTGTTATTATTCATCCATAATTTCATTCTTAAAGTAAACCTTACTCAGTATATTATTATTTTACTATATGGTATCAGTCAAATTTCTCCATATTTTCTCTTTTAGTTTATGTTTTTTCTGCCTTGCCTGTGAAAGTACTGCCCATCCCAAGATTTTAAAAGCTAAAAACTTCCACAAATGGCAAAATAAACACTGTAACAAAGAATATATTGTCAGACTAGGAAAATACATAACAGATATAATAGACAAAGAATCAAAATCTCTCATATACACTTTGATAAGAAAAAACAAACTAAAAAGGGAAAAAGATTATAAACAGGAAATTTACAGAAGAATACACACACTATATAAATAGAAAACCCAATTGTTTTTCCTTCTCATTCACACTCAACACAGAATACTTCACCTCTAGTTACCAAAGTAGGGGAAGGTTTCCACTTCCAACATTGACAAGTTCTATAACACCAGCTGGGTATCCTACAATTTAATCCAATTCTGACAATATATCCCTAGAGTTAGCATCAAATCCCATGGGTTAAGGGCTCAATTCCTCAAGATTGCCTCCACTTCAAATATCAATCAAAAGCCTAGATTGTGACCAGTGCTTTTGTCTGACCAGCTATATATTGCGAGGGTAGGGAGTGGTGGGAGCACGACCCTCTCCTTAGGGTTGATTAATTTGCTAGAGCAACTCACATAACTCAGGAAAACACATTTACAAGTTTATTAATAAAGAATATAATAGACACACATGATGAGATATACAAGGCAAAGTATTTGGGAAGGGGTATGAAGCTTCCATGCCCTCTTGGGGGCATATCACCCTCCCAACACTACATTTCCCATACCCTGGAAGTTTTCTGAACCCTGCAGCTAGGGGATTTTTACGAAGGCTTCATCACATGGTCATTGAGATTATTCACTCAATCTCTAGCCCCTTCCCCCTTCCTAGAAGAAAGGAGTTAGAACTGAAAGTTCCAAGCTTCTAATCATGGCTTAGTCTTTCTGGCAGCCAGCCCCTATCCAGGAGCCCACTAAGAGTCACCTCACTAGAACAAACAGAATCCTGTCACCTAAGAAGTTCCAAGGGATTAGGAGCTCTGTGTCAGGAGCCAGGATACAAGGTCAATTATTAGAACAAGAGATACATGTAGAATGCCTATCACTCAAGAAATTAAAAAGGTTTTAGGAGCTCTGTGCCAAAAACTAGGGGTAGAGACCTATATCTAATTATTTCTCACACATGCTCATATACAAGTATGTATATTATTAATTTGAAGAAAAAAATAAGATGATAAACCACATGCAGTGTTGGCCATTCACTGTCATACACTGTTAGAGGAACTATAAATTCATATTATCTTTTGGGAGGTTACTTTTGCATCTTCAACCAAACATTTCACTCTAAACCTTCAACAATTATAAATCCCCTCTGAAGAACCTCTCCTACAGATTACTCATGTTCCCACCGAATGTACATCTTCACTACAGCACTGTTAACTAGCACAACATTGGAACCAACCTAAATATCTACAAATGAAGAATGGTTTAATAAATTAACACTGTAATACCACATAGCTATTTGAAAAGAGAGATTTAAATGTAATGGCCTAGAAAGATGTTCATGATGAAGTGAAAAAAACTGAATAATAAAACATTTGACATATAAATATATAAATAGAAGTAAGATATAAAAGGATTTGCACCACACTGTTAAAAGTGGTTATCACTGGAGATGAGTCTGAAAGAGCTTAGGGTTGAATTTTCAACTTTTACTTTACATATGTGTCTTTTTTCAGTAAAGATACGGATGATTTTCTAAATTTTCTCTTAAATTTTGTTTCAATTTTTTTTAATTAAATAATTTGGTGTCTTTAATTTGCTAAAGATTTACATAAGATTTCTATATGTCTAGTCTTAAGTGAGACAAGTCTGTAGGGTGTGTGTGTGTGTGTGTGTGTGTGTGTATGTGTGTATGTGCATCTTTGTCCTGTTTGAATACCAAAGTTACATCTTGAAAAAAATGAATTAACAGTTTTCTACTTTCTGTTCCATCAAAGTCTGAACAAAATAGGAATCATTTTATTTTCACAAGTCCTCTTAGAACCTAATTGTAAAGTCATATGTATGTTGTATCTTTTGCAAGGGTAGTTCTTGAACCACTTTTCTACTTCTTCCATAGGCTATTAGTCTGATACCCAGACTCCCTTCTGTAAATAAGTTCGGCTTTCATATCTGTATGAACTTATTTATCAGAGAAGTTTTACTTACTCTACTGTTCATGTCTTCAATTTGCTTTGCTCGCTGAATTCTCCTCATTTCTAACACCTGCTCTCTTTTCTTTTGCAACCATGCTTTAAATACTATGTCATTCTCTCTCTTTTTTTCTTTCTCTTCTTCTATTTTCCGTTGCTCTTCCTAGTAAAAGAATATGAAAAGACATTAATGAAAGATTAATAAAATTATATGAGTTATCAAAGTAGAGACAGATTTTGATATCTGAAATTAGGATTCCCTGATCCTAAAACTTTCCTTCTAGGCCAGGTGCAGTGGCTCACACCTGTAATCTCAGCACTTTGGGAGGCCAAAGAAGGTGGATCACTTGAGGTCAGGAATTCGAGACCAGCCTGGCCAACATGGTAAAACCCCATCTAGAAGGATGTTCGTGAAAACACAAAGTTAGCTGAGCATGGTGGCACACACCTGTAATCCCAGCTACTTGGGAGGCTGAGACAGGAGAATCGCTTGAATCTGGGAGGCAGAAGTTGCAGTGAGCCAAAATCACGCCACTGCACTTCAGCCTGGGTGAGAGAGAGAGACTCCATCTCAAAAAAAAAAAAGAAAAAAAATTGGCCTTCTTAAAATATAGGGCCTTTTCCCTGCTTACAGGGGAAAAAAAATTAAGAGTTTTCAGATAAACTGAACAGATAAAGTCTACAAGAACATAGATGTATAATACACACATGTTCAGGAACACCTTGGATCTCTCCTCTAGCTACTTCTTACTTTTTGGTATTAAATATATCAAATTGAAGCTATGCAAAAGAACTAACACACACTCCAGAAGCACTATAAATGTCTTATACATTTTTACATTAAGTTTGTTCATTGTGATAAATGGCTTAGTGATTATGAAAGAAAACTCCATAAGTATTTAGAGCTGTATATCGAAGTATGTAAATGAGACATTACATACTGTCTAGGGTCTTACTAGACAGCCAAAAAAGAAGAAGAGATGAAGCAAATATGCCAAAATCTCAGTGGCTTTTGAAACTGAGAAATGAGGATACAGGAGTTAATTGCACCTTTTTAAACATTTGAAATTTTTTGTTAAAATGTTAAAAAATATTTTTCAAGTAGTTCATATTCAAAAAGAAACATTTTTGCTACCAGAAAAATATTTAGGCACTTGGTTAACTATTAAGAACACAATGGGCCAGGCAAGTGGCTCACACCTGTAATCCCAACACTCTGGGAAGCTGAGGCAGGGGCATCAGTTGAAGCCAAGAGTTAAAGACCAGCCTGGGCAATATAGCAAGGCTCCGACTCTACAAAATAAAGTTAAAAAAAGAATTAGCCAGACATGGTGGCCCAAGCCCTTAGTCTTAGCCACTCATGAGGCTGTGGTGGGAGGATCATTTGAGCCCAGGAGTTCAGGGTTACAGTGACCTATGATTGTGCCACTGCTCTCCAGCCTGGGTAACAGAGCAAAACCCTGTCTCAGAAAAAATAAAAGGAAAACAATGTTTTTTTATCTGAATTATTTGACTAATGTTGTAAAAGAGAGTTAAACTTGAAGGGAGATACCAAAATCACATATACAGAACCATAAAATATTTATAGTTGCTGGGAGCAAAACAACGTGGCATAGTGGAAAATAGCACCAAGTTAGAAGTCAGATCTGACTAACAATCCTTCCGTGATAATACTACGCCAATTTGGGAAAGGCGCTTAACTTCTGTCTCAGTATTCTCACCTACAAAATGGAGTTGCACTAATGAGATCGTAAATCTCTTTAAATACTAAAATTTTATCATTTAAATGAGCTGATTTATACAAGTTAATGGTTAATTTTTCTTCAAATAATGGAATTGTAAGTGTTTTCCTTACATTTTCACAACATAGCAAGACTTTCTAATTCAGAAGGATTAGAACTGACTGATCAGAAGGAAGGGAGGAATGGGAAAATTCTATCAAACAGCATAAAATATATTTGAGAATATCTATATACTATTTTCTGAGCCCTAAAGTATCTGTATTATATAAAATATAAATGAATTTATTAAAGATTAAATTTTACATTATTTATACATTTCCTTTTCACACAAAGGACTTTGGATGCCTTGCATGAATACAACATGATAAAAGATGATTATCTTTCCAAGGGAACATTTAGGTATATTACACAGAAGCTATCAGCCAAAGCACTGATAACGGAATTGCCAAAGAGAACACTGAAAGGATGCACTTACGTTGGAAACACAGAGTACAACAGCCCAGCCAGCAAATATGGGCATAAAAAAGCAAAGCCTTCCCATGAAACCAACTAAAACATGTTAAAAGCCTTAGTACTTGAAGATTATGCCTTGAACCAAGTTAGTTACAGGATATGGACACCACAAAAGTATGTGTCATTCAGAAAATAGAATCAAAATGAAAACAGAATTATCCATCCTTTACACCAGTTAAAGACTAACATCAGTTCATTAGTAAAAAGGTAGTGACAACGTAAAATCACCTGTGTAACTTTTGTAAAAATATATGCATGTACCCATACGTGTTTGTGTACAGCAAACATATAGATGTCATGCTCAAAAAATTTTGTATTGTCACAAAATTCTTATACTTTTAAGTGTTGTTTTATACCTGAATCAAGTAAATTTAGTTTCACTATTAGAGGTATTAGTGACAAAGTGAGCGAAGCTCTATAAGCATGCACCCTTTTAGGTTCTTGTCTAAGTATGCTAGAGGTTACACGTTCTTATGAAGTCATTTTTCACTTTTTTTTTTTTTGCTAATGCCAATTCCTGATTTAAATGCCAGAAATTTTCTTGATAATTTCCCATATAAAGTAGATAACATGGCCAGGCACGGTGGCTCACACTTGTAATCCCAGCACTTTGGGAGGCTGAGGCAGGTGGATTGCCTAAGGTCAGGAGTTTGAGATCAGCCTGGCCAGCATAGTGAAACCCCATCTCTACTAAAAATACAAAAAATTAATTGGGCATGGTGGTGGGTGCCTGTAATCCCAGCTACTCAGGAGGCTGAGGCAGGGGAATCGCTTGAGCCCAGGAGGCGGAGGTTGCAGTGAGCCAAGACTGCACCATTGCACTCCAGCCAGGGCAACAAGAGTGAGACTCTGTTTCAAAAATAAATAAATAAATAAACAAATATATAAATAATAAAGTAGATAGCACACCATTTCTCAAGGGTGCCAGAGAACTGGGTATTTTTGTTTCAGTTTGCTACTAACAAGTAAATATATACCTTGGTAAAGTTATTTAAAATTTCTAAGGTTTTCTTATCTGCAAGACCATCTGTAAGAGGTCACTTCTCATGTATTATCTGCTGAACACTGTATTTAGAATTAGACATTTTATATGGCTCAGCTTAATACCATTAGGTTTCCAGTAAAACAAAGAATTGGAGCACTAATATAAGAGGGTCATTTCTGTACCATTTGCATTATTAATGGAAGGCAAAAACCCCTGACTCTCAATGTCCTGAAAATTCAGAAATTCAAATTTTCCATCTCTCTCTACCAGTGTTGTCCTATCCTTGTTTTCTTCACAGCTTCCATTAGTAAGTGACAGGAGCACATTTTCTTGTTCAAAATAATTGGAAATACAGTTTAAGTCCTGGAATTTTCAATTATAAGATACATAGAGTTTCGCATATGAACAAAAATGAAAAACAAAAACACTTAATTTGGGATTTCATATGGTATTTTGGAGACATTTCATTAACAATATTAGGCTATATTCTTAATTAAAACTAAAATCCTGGAAATAAAGGAATTGTAGGCATAGAAGATAATATGGAACACATGCAAGTAAAATAATTATAGTCCAAGTCTTCCTGTTGTCTCTTAAACCTCTACACTTGGTGCCTTCATTTTTCCACCTGACATTTTATTTTCAACTATCATATCAAGATTACTTTTAGCAGTCACTTAACGTCTCTGAGTCTCACCTTTAAAATGAAAGGATCAGATGAAGTCATCACTGAGATCTCCACTAACGCAGATCAGTCTACTATTCTTTGTGATCCTTACAAGGACCAAAGTAATCACAGTGTTCATTCCATAAGTACACATTTTTAACAATTAATCTAACAATAGATAAATAAAGCAAGCAAAAAAATCTCCAATAGTTTGAACAACTATTTCAATTCCCATTGCATTTACAAAGCAGGAAAACATCCTCTACTTTTAATACAGTGCCCACTTAGGTTCTCACCTCTCTTTTGAGCTTTTCTCTCTTTTGTTCTAGCTGTTTTTGTAGTTCTTTCTGTCGAGGGGAAAGACAGTATGTTGAGGTCACTGGTGAGATATGTGCAGACTGTGTCCTGTGATTGGATTTCCCATTCCCTTTACTTCGATCTGAGTTGGCAGCAGAGCTTGGACAGGTCTTGCGGTTGAGCGGTGGCTGAGGGATATGAGCCAGCGGCTCTCCTATTGATGAGTGAGTGACAGCATGAATCTTTGCTGCAGAATCTTCTTTCTTGATGCCACTGACAGAGGAAATGGAAGATCTTGGTAACAAAGGCTGAGGGTCATTTTCTGTACTATTTGCATTATTAATAGGAGGCAAAAATCCCTGACTCTCAATGTCTTGTAAATTCACAAGTTCAAATTTTCCATCTCTCTCTACCAGTATTGTCCTATCCTTGTTTTCTTCACAGCTTCCATTAGTAAGTGACAGGAGGACATTTTCTTGCCCAAAATCATTGGAAATACATAACTGTGACAGTTTTCCAAACATATTCGTTTCACTTTCAACATAATTTTTGTAAGTATTAGTGTCTTCTAGTGGAGGAACTTCCAAATCAACTAATTTGTCCTTGAACTTAAGTTTCCGCTCCCTTTTATCATTCACAGGTTCTTGATTCTGTAGAAGCTTGTTAGCTTGTACAATTTTGTCCATAATATATCTCCTCACTTCCTCATCCTCTTCATCCTCCTGGCTTTCTATTTTGGATTCCTGGAAAGAGTTTTCACTATCTGAATCTGATATGGGATCTGAAGGTTGACTACTTGGTACAGAAATGAAGTCATTTCTTCTTGGTGAGATCTCATCCTGCAAAGATTTGTCAGGATCAGAAAGCAGTTTGGTGTGTTCTATTACTGTTTCATTCTCTTTTAAGTCTTGGTTAATATTCTCTTCCTTCTCACAAGCCATCTAAAAACAAGATATTTTTCAGTCAAAATTGAGATTCATTTATAAGTAGACAGAAAATGGTATTTGCCTGTTCATGTAATTTATTTTATGAATGGGAAAATTTAATGCTTCTTCCTCATAATTTGCTCATAACATTGTAATTCATACTTATGAGTATCCAAGGGAAATATATTTGACAACAATTCAGGAAAAATTCAACTTTAAATTTGAATTTGATATAATTAAATACTATATTGATTTTTAAACATTTTTATGCTAATGTATCAAAAGATAACCACAAATAATAATATTAATATTCCTTCCCCTATAAAATTTTCCTCTTTACATTTTAGAAAAACAGTTTTCAAAAATGTTTCCTTCTTGTAATATTTGCAATCTTCAATCAAACATCTTTCCCCCCAGACCATTTCAAGGATGAATTATTTGGTCAAGTCCTAATCACATGAGGTTCTTTTAATCTTTTCAGACTATTATTGTCACCATAACCTGCAGGACTTACCTAAATTCCAGGTCAATTTTTATCTCGAGATCAGATTTTCCTTCTTCAACTATGCTCAGAGATTTCAGTAATCCATGCTAACCACTATGAGATAACCTGGCCTTAAAAAAATTAATTCCACATGAACTATAAATCAGTATGAGTACAGCACAAAACTCTACTCCACTTCTGCTGTATCTAACTAAAAGCTTTTATAAATACATACGTATATATTTCTCTCTCTCTCTCTCTCTGTCAAACAGTTCTCTCCCACCTATCCTAAAGCAGTTCTATGGGAGCTACTACATGCTGCTCTCTTCAACCCCTTAAAATCACTTTCCTCCTTCACTTGCTCACAGGTCATCCTGCGTGAGAGGGAAGGTCATCTTGTCTGATAGTCAGATGTCTAATAAGTAAATAAACCTGGCCCATTAAAATGACTGCCAAGTAACTATGATTTAACTAAGATCTCAGTATCACAATTGTTCATTTTAGCCTTATTTGATTCTCTGGTTCCTTCTTTTTTTATTTTTTCAATATCACGAGGATGGCAGATCTCTGGTTCATTCTTATAGTCTCAGTTTCTGAACTCTCCTTTAACTTTATATCTTTTCTTTTGAAAACCCACTTTTTACAAATAAATCTTCCCCTGACTTTCTTATGTGTCTCTAGCTCAGTCACCCCCTTTTCCCAAAAGCCTCAAAAGAAGAGGTTATCATAATCATCCAGTAGAATGTATAAGACTGATGACAGCACTTTTATTTTATCCCTGCTCTATATATCCCTAGCACCTAGAACAGCCTCTGATACATGATAGGTGATCATGAATATTTGTTGAATTAGAAAATGAAATAATAAATCATCCTTATTACCTCTCTAATTCTATCACCCTGTGCTTTGGAACTCACACCCTTCCAGTCTGGAGAAATTGGTTCAACCTTACCACTCTGGGTATCTGCCTCTACTCATTTTGCTTATTTTTCCATTAGGATGCATAAAACTCTCATTTAAAAGCCATCTTAGAAAAATCTTCACTTTTGACTCTCTTTCCATCTTCAACTATTGTGTATCCCATTTGTCTTTTCCATTATATAAGAAAGCAAAATGGAACTAAGAAATCTGTAATATACAACCTGCATTTCCTCATAGTCTTTTCCTTAACACCTTTAAAACTGGCTTCTGCTGTAACAACTCTGATCATTATTACCCCTCGGAAGTCACCTATTTATATCCCTTTTCCTTCTTACTGACCTATTTATGTATACTAACTTATGTGTACACACATGTATATACACACATACATATGCATATATACGTATATACATTATATAGAAATACACATACACAGTATACATATGTAAAGAGAGAGAGATAGAACCTACCATGATGTAAGAACTGGTTAATTTTCCTGGATTTCCCTTCTACATCTCTGATAAATAGTATATAACCATGCTTAATGGATCCACTTTTTCCTATAAGTATTCCTGTGACTCAGACTTTGACCCTTTACTTTTTTCTCTATATTCACTGCCAAGAATAGCTAATTCAGTCTTAAAGTTTCAAATATTAGCTAAAAGGTCATGTGTTTAGAGGATTTGCTTTTTCATTTATTTTAATAGCATAACCCTATGATTTGACCCAATTTCACAGAAAGTAGGAATTAACTGTATTTTTTAAAATTTCAATGCAATAAATCATGATTTTGCCATTTATTTATTTCTATTATTTAAATTATATTTTAATGGTCATTTTAGTTTTATTAAATGCTAACGTAATAAATATTCTCTCACTAACCTGGCCTACGCCTTAGGATACAACATTTAAGCAATCTATGCCTTAATTTTCTTATCTTTAAGATGAGGATAATAATAATTTGCCCAATGTACATCAAAAAAATTTGGGATGTTTAGATGAGATAATAATGTGGAAATCTTAAAGAACTGCAAAGCATTTTGTGATATAATTATTATGAATGCTGTTGGCAATATATACCTCTATTATGCTGGCATCACTTTTCTCATTTTCATTAATTAACCACTCCAGGTCCTTTTCAAAGTCATCTTCGTAGTCTTCACTTTCTTTTGAATCAGCATCTTTACTTTCATTCATTTTCTGTTTGTGAAAGAAAATGCTGTAAGATTTTAAAAGGTAAGGCATATGTTATGTTCACCCTAGAAGAAGAATGGACCATGGAGATTAATGCTGTAGGTAAGCTAATTAACACAGAGAAACACAAAATGGAATGTTCAAAATGAACATGGACCTGAATACATCATAAAAGAGAGATTTGCAATGGCAAGACATTTCCATAGGTTGACATTCCTAAAAACTCTCCCACCTTCCCCTAATTACCCGAACTCTAATATATAAGGAGTCTAAAAAAGGCAGATAAAAGACGAATGCTTAGAAAAGGATTTTTCCATATTCTTTGCCAATCATTAAAACCTTTGCCCAGGCAAGAGAAGATAGCTTAGTTTTTTAATCTCACCCACTAACATTTTTTCATGTTCAAATGAAAACAGTTCCCATCCTCAGTTTCCCAATCCTTCTAGTAATTTATATGGCATAATTATAATTTGTGATCTGAGAGCTTTTTAATAACAATTGATTCTCAAATATGATGAATGTTGATTTCCATAGGAGTCAAACTTTCGTCAACTCTAAATATTTTGTTCATTTAAAAAAAAACTGTGATGATACCTAATACAATCTAGAAGTGAGAAGTGAGTGACAGTAAATAGAGTTGTCAGATGAAAGGTAAAAATGTTTTTCTGTTCCAGGTGACAAAGCATGTGTGTGTGTGTGTGTGTGTGTGTGTGTGTGTGTGTGTGTGTGTAAGTGGTATATCAATTCAGGCATTTTTGAAAGAACTAAGCTAAAATTATCTTTTAATTAAAATCAGTTCCTAGGCCTTCTATATTTTTTCTGTATGTAACTTTTTAAACAAATGGAACATATAAACCTTTACCTATAATGTGTCTATATATCTGTGTGAGCCTTCCGTGTGTGTGTGTGTTGTGTGTGTGTGTATTTTTTTTTTGAGACAGAGTCTCTCTCACTCTGCTTACTCTGTTGCCCAGGCTGTAGTGCAGTGACATGACCTCAGCTCACTGCAACCTCTGCCTCCTGGGTTCAAGTGATTCTCCTGCCTCAGCCTCCTGAGTAGCTGGGATTACAGGAGGGTGCCACCATGCCCCGTAAATTTTTGTATTTTTAGTAGAGATGAGGTTTCTTCATGTTGGCCGGCTGGTCTTGAACTCCTGACCTCAAGTAACCCACCCTCCTCAGCCTCCCAAAGTGCTGGGATTATAGGTATGAGCCACAGCACCTAGGCCATCAAAGAAATTTTGACAAACATTTGTTGAACACCTACTATTTTCCTATATATATTCATAATGATTTATAAGCACCTTAAAGTTCTTGCAGTATGCTGGAGAAGCCAAAGCTAAATAAAAAGCATAAATAAAAATATAGACAATTGGAATAAAGGATATTTAAGGAAGAATAAAAAAACAAGTAACTCAATACAAAACTGAAACTATCAAAGGAAGCTGGTATGGACTTTGAATACCAGTATGAAAGTTCATCAATTATTCCAAGCAAAGAGAACAGCATGAGAAAGAACAAACAAACATGGAAGCACATGGGACTGTCCAGCATGGCTTGAACATAGTGTGTTTTAAGGAAGGGTCTGGAAAGAGTATGAAGGTCAGTTTGATGTCATATTATCTTTCCAAAGAGAAAAAGGTTGGGGAAAATTATTAATGTAGATGTAACTGCCATGAAATCAACAAAGGTAGAAATACACAGCAATAATTTGCATACTTTCAACTATTGACTTAAAAAAGAACAATGCTTTCTAAATTTTTATAGAATTTTCGGTCCAATCTCAAAAGAAGTGTAGAAAATCAGATCTACAGGGGCCCAAATTCTTGAGACCCTGTTTCTATACTTTACTTACCTTGCTCCTGTATCAAGACTAATTTGCCTAATATTATTTTTGGAAGTAGAAAGTCCAGATGTTAAGAACACATGAGACATAGGCATATTTTTAAAGGTATAAAATGAGAAATATTATAACTTATAACTAAATAAATAATCCACAAACTTTTTTTTAGCCATTAGTTTCACTTTACTCTCCCCAAATCTTTGCCCAGACTATCTAACCTGATACAATTTTACTAAAGAGAGATTTACATTTTTTCTTCCCATAGTTCACCATCAAATGATAGTGCAGCCATGTGGGACAATATCTTTCAACTAGCTGCACAAGTACTAGATAAGTAGATATAAGGCTTTTCATACTATGTGTAAAATATTTTAACAGGTTTTAGTGAGCAATAGAGTTCACTAAACTCTGAGTTTTAAAATGATTTTAAAAGAATGAGTTAAAAGAATGATGAAGATACTAAAAATGTAAATGAGCTCTAAGGTTGAGACATATAGATAATACATGAAGTATTGTGTCCAGATTTTTATACTAGAGTTTAGAAAACAAAAACCAAACTAGAACACATTCAGAGGCTAGTAAACCAGGAGAAAGGAAAATAAAAGAGAAGGAAAAGGAAGAGTAAAATCCTTAAAGTCAGATACTGAGGAATAATTGAAAACTCTGGGAATGTTAACCTAAAGAAGAGAAAATTCAGAACAACTGCTTTACAATATTTTGAAGGAGAAATGGACTTGCATAATCTCAAAGAGTAAAAATAGTACCAAGAGCTGGAAACTCAGGGGCAAACCTTGGCACAAGGTAAGACAGAACTTACATTTTCAACTCTGTCCTGAGTGAAATTAGCTGCCTATAGAAGTACTGTATATCCTGTCAATATAAATATTTATACATAGCCCCAAAGAGGACTGTGGAAGGAACGTTTTAAAGGACACAAGCTTTAGGAAAGCAATTGAGCTACATGACCTTTAAGATTCTTTTTAACTCTAAGAGTCTTTTTTCTATAAGATGCAAATTAGTAATTGTCAACTCACAAAGAGCAAGAGAATTTAAAAGCAAATGCATAGTAGTATGATAAAGCTTAATCTAAAACAAATGATCAGTGTCTGAATGATTAAATTCAAGGCTTAAAAAAACAAAGTTCTATTTTTACACTGTTGGTGGGAGTGTAAATCAGTTCAACCACTGTGGAAGACAGTGTGGCGATTCCTCAAGGATCTAGAAATAGAAATTCCATTTGACCCCACAATCCCATTACTGGGTATATACCCAAAGGATTACGAATCATTCCATTGTAAAGACATATGCGCATGTATGTTCATTGCGCCACTGTTTACAATAGCAAAGACCTGGAACCAACCCAAATGCCCATGGATGGTAGACTGGACAAGGAAAATGTGGCACATATACACTATGGAAAACTATGCAGCCATAAAAAACAATGAGTCCATGTCCTTTATAGGGACATGGATAAATCTGGAAATCATAATTCTCAGCAAACCGACACAAGAACAGAAAATCAAACACTGCAAATTCCCACTCATAGGTGGGTGTTGAACAATGAGAACACATGGCCACAGGGACGGCAGCATCACACACTGGGGTCTGTTGGGGGACTAGGGGGATGGACAGAAGGGGGTGGGAAGGTTGGGGAGAGATAACATGGGGGGAAATGCCAGATATAGGTGATGGGGGGATGGAGGCAGAAAACCACTGTGCCATGTATGTACCTACGCAACAATTCTGCATGATCTGCACATGTACCCCACAACCTAAAGTATAATTAAAAAAAAAAAGTTCTGAAGTCTGTTTCATTAAAATGCCATCTTTTCTCTGGATAGTTATTGATGTTGGTTCCTTTTCCCTCTCAAAGATAAAGTTAATTTTAGGTACACTTTAGGTACGCTGAATTAACAAATAATCCACAAACTGTTTTAGCCATTAGCTTCACTTAATTCTCCCCAAACCTTTGACCAGACTAAGTTATTATTGAATAACTGTTAATTACTCAACTTAATTATTATTGAACAATAACTGTTAATTGTTCAACGGAAAAATTTTTTTCTAAAGTATTCATTGGACTATAATTCCTTCTAGATATTTATTTACAACTAAAAATACAAAATAGATTTGCTAAAGCATTCAAAAGCAAGCCCTTCAATAATTTTTAAATCAGGTTGAGGGCAAATTTTGAAGTTATCTTGATAAACTAAATCAACACTTCGGAGTGAGTTTCACTTCCTAACTGCAAGACAAGCTAAATTAAGCTATTATTTCTACCTACCGACCAATTAAAACCAAGTGCACCATGAATGATGCAGAATAAACTAAATCTCACTGTAATTCAAAATACTTACAGTAAAAATAGTACTTTTCAGTCACATGCCTTGGAATGATCAGTTTTCCTTTCTTTAAGTTACATAAATAGAATATTTCTTTGGAACTCTTTAGTCCTTTCCCTTATTTTATGATAAACCTAGTTCCAAACTCATAAATGGCTGCCTGAAGACTTTAGTAGATACGTTTTATTGTTTACAGAGAATTCCACCCACATGAAAACTAAAATTTAAAACGAAAGCATAATACCTGTATAATAAATTAAAAACACAATAATTAAAAATTTAACAGATTAGAGGTCTTTACGTCATACTATTATGCCATAATTCAAAGGGAAAAAAACGCCACAGTTAAGGTAACTCTGAGAAGTAAATCAAGTCACATTAAATCTGAAGTGAAAATCTTTTCCTATAACTTAAAAATAAAAAATCTCTCATGACTGCTTCTCAAGTAAACAAAGAACATAAATTACAAACTCTGGTTATCAAATCCCTTAAGCCTTTTTCAAATGCGTCACAGGATATTCAACCCCTTCAATTCTTTTAATCTTCATCTCCAGGGTACTGTCCATATGGTACACAGTCAACAAGCCAGAACAAAAATATATCTTACACAAACAAAATCACTTAACACTTCCTACTTTATGATTGTGAGTTTCACACATTTAAATTTCAACATTTATCATCAGTAAAAACATAGGTAAGTGGCTATATTTACCACTTACGGAAATCAATTCCTCCCCGAGTGTCTGGTAAATCCCATGTGGCTAGGTGGACTGCAGATCTTACAGTGGGAATCTTAAGCCAAGTACATATGTATACATAATTTTGATAACTTTCTTCCACAATTCAGAATGTTCAAAAATAGTTTAAATAATTGATTCCCATCTTATAGAGTTTTAAACATATGCTTGTTTAAAATCTAAGAACTGAAAGCATGTCAAAGTGAATGCCCTTGAATATAAAATAAGTACTTAAGCAAAAACCCATAACATCATGAAACCATCTGGCCCATTATTCCTGTGTATCCTGCCAAGACTGTGATCCTCTAAGTAAATTTTTTAAAAATCATAACCTGTCACAAAGTGTGATAACAGATACTTTATGAACATTAGGTGATAATTTTAATCCGCATTCAGGATCCCAACGAAATGAATACCACTGCCTCCTCATTGAGGCTACAATTTCAGGAGTGACTTTTTCTCCCAGGGACAAAATTACTACTTTCCCCGTTCAAGAACTTTGAGAGAGGAAAGAATATGACAAAAACTTAGTCTAAGCTACCCTCAGACAAGTTTCCTACATACATAGTAAAGCAAGGTGTTGCCAGACTTCCCCACCAGGGCCAGACTCGGTGGACCCCGGACTCTAGAGGATAAGGTGCCACCAGAAAGCTTCTTCCGTCACTACCTACCTTCCCTCCCAGCTAGTCTAGACGTTCATACCTTTACTCTCTCTCCCACCATTAATATCGCATCGTCCTTCCCCTCTCTCCCTCTGTATCCCTCCTGCCTGTGTAAAATGCGGCGGCTGGGGTCACAGAGATGGCCGGGGGAGTTCTCTCCTCGTCTTTCTAAGCTCTTCACATTGAGGCCAGGGTGACCCGCACCTGCCTCCGCGGCAGCCAGGACCAAACTGCCATGGCAACAAGCGTTCCTCTGCGTCCTTCATCCGGGCTTCTCTAACTAGGAGCGCGACAGAAACCCGCGCAGGCGCACGCGACATCCTCAGAACATCTACCCTTCCCGGCACCCGTCCCGGTGCTTGCAAAGGTCTCGTCACGCTGCGGTTTCTAAGGAGACAACCGAGAAATCCACGCGTCACTAATGTTATTAGAGACTCGCGAAGGGCCGCTGTGTTGATTGTGAAATTTCCCACTTGTAGCTGTGATGGAGAGCACCTTTTCTTCAAGAGAGGCAATGTAAAATTAAAGTGTTAAATAATCTTCAAATTAGAGTAAGGTTTTTTTAAAACGTAAGATTAAAATGAATTGTAATAATGAGTGCACTTCTAGATGTACTGTAGTTGTAATTACCTAATGTTTCTACTGCTTCAGCGCTTCAAAAAAGAACCCCCCAAGAAGGTTATTCAGTGCTAAAGGTTGAAGGAATTTTAGTCAAATCTCCTCTGATGAATGTAGCGTTGTAGAGTTACCAAAGCTGGAAGTACACCCTAGGTTTCAGAACTCCTAGGTTAATAGTTTTTTCCTCTGACCATCTCCCTAAATTTGTGTTTTTCAGATAATGGATAACAGCATTATTATTTTTTAATTTCAATAGGTTATGGGGGAACAGGTGGTGTTTGGTTACATGGATAAGTTCTTTAGTGGTGATTTCTGAGATTTTGGTGCACCAGTCACCTAGCTGTGCAGTGTACACTATACCCAATATGTAGTCTTTTTTATTTATTTATTTTTTTGAGACAGAGTCTCGCTCTGTCTCCCAATCTGGAGTGAAGTGGCACGATCTCGTCTCACTTCAACCTCCATCTCGGGTTCAAGCAATTCTCATGCCTCAGCCTCCTGAGTAGCTGGGACTACAGGTGTGCCACCATGCCTGGCTAACTTTTTGTATTTGCCCAGGCTGGTCTTGAATAACTGAGCTCAGGCAATCCACCTGCCTCGGCCTCCCAACCAATATGTAGTCTTTTATCTCTCACCCGGCTCCCACCCTTTCTCCCAAGTCCCCAAAGTCCACTGTATCATTCTTATGCTTATAGCTTAGCTCCCCCTTATAAGTGAGAACATAGGATGTTTAGTTTTACGTTCCTGAGTTACTTCACTTAGAGTAATGGTGAAGTAACCTCCATTTCCATTCAGGTTGCTACAAATGCCATTATTTCATTACTTTTTATGACTGAGTACTATTCCATGGTATGTACATATACCACATTTTCTTTATCCACTCATTGATTGATGGGCATTTGGGTTGGTTCCATATTTTTGCGCGAATTGTACTGCTATGAACATGTGTATGCAAGTGTCTTTTTCACATAATAACTTCTTTTCCTCCTGGAAAAGGAGTGGGATTGCTGGATCAAATGGTAGATCTACTTTTAGTTCTTTAAAGAATCTCCACACTGTTTTCCATAGTGATTGTACTAGTTTACATTCCCACCAGCAGTGTAAAAGTGTTCCCTGATCACCACATCTATGCCAACATCTATTATTTTTTAATTTTTTTTTTTTTTTTGCTTATGACCATTCTTGCAGGAGTAAGGTGATGTTTTATTAAGGTTTTGATTGGCATTTCCCTGATCATTAGTGATGCTGAGCATTTTTTCATATGTTTATTGGCTATTTGAACATCTTTTGAGAATTGTTAATTCATGTCCTTAGCCCACTTTTTGATGGGATTTTTTTTTCTTGCTGATTTGAGTTCCTTGAAGACTGGATATTAGTCTTTAGTCAGATGCATAGTTTGTGAAGATTTTCTCCCACTCTGTGGGTTGTCTGTTTACTCTGCTGATTATTTCTTTTGCTATGCAGAAGCTTTTTAGTTTAATTAAGTCCCATATTCTTACCTTTGTTTTTGTTGCATTTGTTTTTAGATTTCTTGGTCATGAAGTGTTTGCCAAAGGCAATATCTGGAATGGTTTTTCCAGTGTTATCTTCTAGAATTTTTAAGGTTTTGGGTCTTAGATTTAAATCTTTAATCCATCTTGAGTTGGTTTTTGTATAAAGTGAGAGATGAGCATCCAGTTTCATTTTTCTACATGTGGCTTGCCAATTATCCCAGCACCATTTGTTGAATAGGGCATCCTTTCCTCACTTTATGTTTTTGTGTACTTTGTTGAAGATCATTTGGCTTCATTTCTAGGTTCTCGATTTTGTTTTATTAGTCTATGTGCCTGTTTTTATGCCAGTTCCATGATATTTTGGGGACTATAGTCTTGTAGTATAGTGTGATTTCGGGTAATGTAATGCCTCCAGATTTGTTGTTCTTGCTTAGTTTTCCTTTGGCTATGCAGGCTTGTTTTTGGTTCTATATTAATTTTAGGAATGTTTTTTCTAGTTCTGTGAAAATGATAATGGTATTTTGATTGGAATTGCATTGAGTTTGTAGATTGCTTTTGGCAGTATAGTCATTTTCACAATACTGATTCTACCCATCCTTGAGCGTGGGATTTGTTTCCATTTGTTTGTGTCATCTATGATTTTTTTTTCAGCAGCGTTTTGTAGTTTTTCTTGTAGAGGTCTTTCACCTCCTTGGTTAGGTATATTCCTAAGTATTAATATATGTTGTGCAGCTATTGTAAAAGGGGTTGAGTTCTTGATTTGATTCTCATCTTGGTCACTGTTGGTGTGTAGCAGTGCTACTGTTACCAGTGGAGGGTGTCCAGGTTCTTGACATTTTGAACAAAGAATTGGACAAAATACACAAATAAGGAAAGAATGAAGCAACAACAGCAGAGATTTATTGGAAACAAAAGTACACTCCGCAGTGTGGGAGCAGGCATGAGCTGTGGCTCAAGGGCCCTGGATACATAATCTTAATGGGTCCAAATACCCTCTAGAGGTTTCCCATTGGCCACTTGGTATTCACCCCATGTTAATGAAGTGAAGGTCCATAATCAGTCTGATTGCTTGTGGAAAGCAACCAATCAGCGGTTGAAGTGAAGTTACAAAGTTATATGCCTATGCAAACGTCTGATTGGTTGCAACCAATTAGAGCTACTTTCAATTTCCCATCTGCAGAAAAGGGAGTTTGTAAAGGGAGTAGTCTATGGTCCTTTTGTTACTCAAGCATGGCAAATTAGGGTTTTCCTTTCAATTTCATTCTAGGAAGTCAGTGTGAAATGGCCTTAGGTTCTCTTCCTCCAGATCTTACTCTCCTGCCTCACTACTGATTTATGGACATTGATTTTATATCCTGAAACTTTACTGAGTTCATTTATCAGTTCTAGAATCTTTTTGGATGAGTCTTTAGGGTTTTCTAGATATACGGTCATATCATTGGCAAACAGCCAACAGTTTGATTTCCTTTTTACCAATTTGAATGCCCTTTATTTCTTTTTCTTGCCTGATTGCGATATAGCAGTATGATTAATAGCCAAAAGTGGAAATGACTCCAATATCCATCAAATGATGAATAGATAAATGTTATATATCTATACAATGGAATATTATTCTGAATAAAAAGAAATGAAGTACTGCTGGAGGATTCTAAAAAGATGATGGAGTAGGAAGCACCAAGAATCTATCTCCCCAACTGGAAAAACAATTGCACTAACAAAACCTGTCTTATGTAACTATTTTGGAACTGTGGAATCTATTAAAGGCTCACAACTTTCAAGGGAAGGATTGAACAGAAAACTGAAGTTATTTTTGGTCAATTTCAGCTCTTAGTTCAGTATCATCTACCCATCCCCAAACTCTAGCTCCCTAGCAGGCAGTCTGTCTTACCTGTAGGAGCAGCTTGCACATAGCTCATGGGAGTCAGTGAGCAATAAGGACCTTGTCCTCCTATTGGTGAGGGTCTGTTATGATAATTGATTGCTGCTTCTGATCAAGGACATGCAAACACAGTGGTGGCAGCCATTGTTTTTTAACCTTCCTCCACCATTGTAAGCTCCTACTCCTCCAGCTGAAGCAACTTCCAGGGAATTTTCCTTGTTTTCTTCCTTTTGGAAGACAGACATTAAAGACTAAGACGTTAAAAATTAACAACATTTACAGAGAAGAGTAGAAAGCTAATGCAAATACCCGGAGAAAAGTGTAAACTCAGAAAAAAAAAAAACCTGAGAAGACATTAAATTGTAAAGATGCTCAAAGAACTAAGGAAAAATGAGGAGAAAGTGAAGAAAATGATATATAAACAAAATGGAAATATCAATAAATAGAAAACTAAAAAAGAAATCAAAGAAATTCTAGAGCTGAAAAGTACCACTGAAATGAAAATCTTACTATTGGGATTCAAAAGCAGATTTGGGCAGGCAGAAAAAATAATCAGTGAACTTAAAGAAAAGACAATAGAAATTGTTGTATCTGAGAAACAAAAAGATAAAAAGCTAAAAGTGAACAGAGCCTAGAGGACCTGTAGAACACCATCAGATGGACCAAAGTATGTATTGTGGGAGTCCCTGAGAAGAGAGAAAGAAGTAGTGTGATAATTCAAAGAAAAAAATGGCTGAAAACTTCCCAAATTTAATAAAAGATATGAATATGTTCATCATAGAAGTTCAGTGAACTCCAGGTAAAGTGAATTCAAACAAACCTCCACTGAGACATATTATCATCAAACTGTCAAAAGACAAGAAAGAAGCACCTTATCACATACAAGGGATTTGCAAAATTCCTCTACAAAATACCAGATTTCAGCAGCATATTACAAAGATACTGAAGCATGGCCAAAAGGGATTTATTCCTAGAATATAAGAATGGTTTAACACACAAAAACAATGCAGTACACCACATTAACAGAAGGAAGGAGAAAACCAAATGATCATTTTAATTGAGGCAGAAAAGGCATTAAACAAATTCAGCACTCTTTCATGATAAAAAACAAACAAACAAACTTGGAATAGAAGGAGACTGCCTCAACTTAATAAAAGCCATGTATGGAAAACCCACACCAAACATCATACTCAATACTGAAAAACTGAAAGCTTTTCATCTGAGATCAGGTATAAGGCAAGGATGCTGGCTTTCACTAATGCTATTAAACATAGTACTGGAAGTACTAGCCAGAGCAATTAGGCAAGAAAAACAAATATAAGGCAGCCAGATTAGACAGGAAGAAGTGAAATTGTCTCTGTTTGCAAATGACAGGTTTTATACATAGAAAACCTTAAAGATATCATTTTAAAAACTATTAGAATTAATACATTCAGCAAAAATTGCAAGAGACAAAGTCAGCACACAAAATTAGTTGCATTTCTATACATTAATGATGAACAATCTGAAAAGGAAATTAAGAAAACAATTCAATTTACAATAGTATCAAAAAGAATAAAATACTTAGGGATTAACTACATAGATGAAAGATACAAACTACAAAACAAATAAATAGAAAGCTATCCCATATTCATGAATTGGAAGACAATATTATTAAGATGGCAATATTATCCAAAGTAGATAGCCAGATTCAATGCAATACCTATCAAAATATCAGAAAAGCAGAAATTTAAAAAAAATCCATCCTAAAATTTGTCTGTAATTTCAAGGAACCCAAAAAGACAAAATAATCTTGAAAAAGAACAAAGTTGGAGCACTAATACTTCCTGATTTTAAAACTTACTATAAAGCTAAAATAATTTAAACAGTTTGGTACTGCATAAAAACAGCTTTATAAACCAATAGAATCAAATTGAGAGGTCAGAAATAAACTTTCACATATGTGGTCAAATGATTTTTCACAAGGATTTTATGAAACTCCGTGGGGAAAGGATATCATCTTTCGACAAATCATTCTGGGAAAACTGGATATCCACATGCAAAAGAAGAATGAGGTTGGACTCTTATCTAACACCATATACAAAAATAAACTCAAAATGGATCAAAGACATAAATGTAAGAACTAAAACTATGAACTCGTAGAAGGAAACAGAACAAAAGCTTTGCCACATTGGATTTGACAATTATTTTGTAGCTACGACACCAAAAGTGCATGCAAAAGTAAACAAATTGGACTGCACAAATATTAAGTACTACTAAATTTTAAAAACTTTTGCTCAAAAGACATTATCAGCAGAATTAAAAGGCAACCTATGAAATGGGAGAAAATATCTGCAAATCACATATCTAATAAGGTATTGATATCCAAAACAAATAGAGAACTGCTACACTCAACAACAATTATAAAAACAATCCAATTCAAAAAATGGACAAAGAACTTGAATAGACATTTCTCCAAAAATAAATGAACTGCCAAGAAGCACATGAAAAGATGCTCAATATCACTAATCATTAGAGACATGCAAATCAAAACCACAATGAGATACAACCTCATGAGGAAGGCTACTGTCAAAAAAAAAAAAGACAAACATTGGCAAGGATGTAGAGAAACTGAAACCCTTATGCACTGTTAGTGGGAATGTAAATGATACAACTGCTATGTAAAACAGTATGGCAATTCCTCAAAAAATTAAAAATTGAACTATATGATCCAGCAATCCCATTTCTGAGTATATACCCAAAAGAATCGCAAGCAAGATCTTGAAGAAATATTTGTACACTCATGTTCATAGAAGCATTCTTCACAACAGCTAACATATAGAAGCAACCTAAGTGACCATTGACAGATGAATGGATAAACAAAATGTGGTATATATGCATGAAGGAATATTATTCAGCCTTTAAAAGGAAGGAAATTCTGACATATGCTACAATGTGGATGAATCTTTGAAGACATTACGCTAGGTAAATTAACAATAAAAGCCATATATGAAAACCCCAGAGCAAACATCATATTCAGTAGTGAAGGACTGAAAGCTTTTCATCTAAAATCAGGTACAAAGCAAGGATGCCTGCTTTTACTACTGCTATTAAACATAATACTGGAAGTCCTAGCCAGAGCAATTAGGCAAGAAAAAGTCATAAAAAGATAATATTGTATCATTCCACTTATATGAGGTACCCAGAACAGTCAAAATCATAGAGACAGAAAGTAGCATTGTGTTTTCCAGGGCCTGTTAAGGGAAAGGAAATAAGAGTTTATTGTTTAATGGGTATAAGATGTCAGTTTTGAAAAAGGAAGAGTTCTGGAGATGGATAGTAATGATGTTTGCACAGCAATGTGAATGTGCTTAATATCATGAAAATGTACACTTAAAAATGTTTAAGATAATAAGTTTTATGATAGGTATTTTTTTACCACAATAAAAAGTTTTAGGCAAAAAAAGGAATGAAGTACTGATAGATGCTACAATATTGATGAACCTTGAAAACGTAAATATTATGAAATAAGCCAAACAAAAAAGACCACATATTGTATAATTCCATTAATATAAATTTTCCAGAATAGGTAAGTCTATAGAGATGGAAAATGAGTTAGTGTTGGCTTAGGTCTGGAGCAAAGGTGTTTTTGAGGGGAAATGGGTGGGTGACCACTAAAAGTTGAATTGTATGGTATTAATATATGAATTATATGTCAACAATAGGATGTTACAGGATGTATTAATGGAATGGTGGGAAAACCATAACTGTGGAGTTGAAAATAAGAAAAATGGGTTTTCCAAGATGTATATGGCTCATGTCTCCTATGTTTAACTAGCTAGTAGAAGATTTTAATTTCTGGCCAATTTCCCCATCAATAACATAGAGATCATAATATTTTTATATTTACATATTATAATATATTTACCTTATTATTGTGAAGATTAAGTGAGATAATCCATGAACTTAGCCCAGTGCCTGATGCATACAAAGTGTTTAACAAACAGTAACATTACATTGTTTTCCAAAAGGATGAAAGTAAGTTCTAGAGTATCTTTATTGATATTCCAAAATAAATATAAGAAAATTTTTAAAATTGTGTGAAACTCTGTAAGAAAAATAGTTGCTGTATTATCAAACTTTTTTTAATTTACAAAAGGTTTATATGTTAATGTATCAATTTCAAAGAAATATTAAATATTATGATTATAGGACCCTTGTGTGATATAACTGAGCATTGAAGGTCAAATGGATAGTATAAAAATCAGAATAACATCCCAACTAAATGGAAGTCAGAGTTCCAGTTATCTCAACCACCGAAAACAAGCTGTAAACACAAACAGGTGTAAAAGATGTGAAAGCAATAATACAAAGCTAACACAGTTTGTAAACTAATCCTGAGCAGTTTTTAGGATAGTCGTTCAAAGTCCTATCACTTACTTTAGTCTCATAAACTTAGGTCTCTGAATTCCCAGCGCAGAAATTAATATGTGATAATTTAAAAAAAGGAAAACAATTGCATTGTTAAAAGCAGGTACTGTGACACCAGGAACCAAAAAAACAAAAAACTGGCTTTTAATGAACTCACAGCTTAGCAGAAATATGCTTAACTATCCCAAGGATAGTGTAAGTTGCAGTGGAAACTTTTGTTCACAGATCAGGACTGTATTCGTTTTCACAGTATGTTTCTGGTATTTCTGAGGCTGCCATAAGCAATGAGGAATAGATTTCATCTTATGCCATACCCCAACTTGCTTTTCTATTTTAGCAGTCTGGCTCTGTCACCCAGGCTAGAGTGATGTGGTGCAGTCAGGGCTCATTGCAACCTCTGCCTCCCGGGTTCAAGCAATTCTCAATGGTTGACAGACTGACATGCAGAAAACAAAAAAGAATGAAAAGCAAAGATGACCTAAGCTAAAACAAAAATATTTGATTGTCTCTTCTAAGGGCAAGCAGAGACAAACATTAAATTGCAATATTGTACAATCATTCACAATCTGTAATGACAATCTTGAGCTATTATAAAAGGTTGATTTCCTTATTACCTCTTTCAGTAATTTCATTCAATTTTGTCTGTTGAGCTCCTTAACTTCTGGGCCCAGTGGGAGGTGAATAATTCATAACCTCTACATGAAAAAGCTCACAGCCTGAAAAAGGAAATAGGCTTAAACAAAGGGAGCACAGTGTGACACACAAGGTACAGATTTAGCTTGAAAAATAGAGGAATTCATTAGGAGGAGGATGACAATAAAATGGTTTCTAAAAAGTGTTGACATCAGAGCTTTTTGTGTTTTTTTGTCAGGAGGGAGACCAGAGTTTTATTATTACTCAAATCAGTCTCTCTGAGCATTCAGGGATCAGAGTTTTTAAGGACAACTTGGTGGGTGGGGGTAGCCAGTGAGCCAGGAGTGCTTATTGGTTAGGTCAGAGATTAAATCATAGACAATCGAAGCTGTCTTCTTGCACTGAGTCAGTTCCTGGTTGGGGGGGTCCATAAGATCAGATGATCCAGTTTATTGATCTGGGTTGTGCCACCTGATCCATCAAGTGCAGGGTCTGCAAAATATCTTAGGCACTGATCTTAGGAACAGTGTATACTTAAAGATTGTAACCTCCAGCTGCATGACTCTTAAACCATAATTTCTAATCCTGTGGCTAATGTTAGTCTTACAAAGGCAGTCTAGCACCCAGGCAATTACGAAATTTGTTTTTGGAAAGGGATAAACTGTAAACTATAAACTAAGTTCCTCCCAAAGTTAGTTCAGCCTATGTCCGGGAATGAACAAGAACCGATTGGAGGTTAGAAACAAGATGGAGTTAGTTAGGTTACATCTCTTTCACTGTCTCAGTTACAATTTTGCAATGGCAGTTTCAATCCCTCCCTTTGGGTTTTATAATACCTTAATCAACATGTTGGCTAATGAAGATGGAAAAAGGGTGAAGACCATTCTAACTTCTTCTGCTGATCAGGGACATAGTGGGGGCAGGTGTTGACCCAAGGCAAGAAAAATGGAATCACTTTGCAACTGTCTGAGCATACTCATGCAGGCCTGGCTGGGGTTCCAAGGCTTGCACAGCAAAGGTATTTGTATTGTCAGCTATAGTTTTAGTACCGCATTTAAAGGAACAGTGTACTACAAGGTAAATACTGAGTACTTGGGTAAGTAGTGCAATGCTCAGTTTTACAAGTAAACATTTGCAAGACAATTTATAGGGCTAACTATGACATGAACCCTAAAACTCCTGTCCTCTGGAGGTGGAGACCAAAAGAAAGTATCTCCACATGGTCACAAGGTTAAAGGACACAAAACAAAACAGAGAAATTTCATCCGGTATTAGTTTCAGGGACCTGCAGCAAAGTTTGTATCTGACCAGCCTGCCAGGCTGGCTTGAAAAACAGGCTTATAGGGGTCCTAAACCCATGTTCTATCCTGGGATATCCCTCTCTCCATTATAGAAAGACAACTTTTTAGCACAAAGTGTACTGGATTTGCTACAGCCTAAGACTAGTCTCACAAATCCTTTTTTTAAAAATCTATTAAATCAAACGCTTGCAGAGGAGACAACCAGTTACGCTTACCATTTACAAACACACACACAAACAGACTCACACAGAGACCAGAAACCTGTATGGTAAGAATTTGTTACCCTTTCTACCAGCATACCAGGTTTTTGGGTTCCTTTTCTCTGCAGCTTCCCTAAGACCAGAGCAGCAACCAGGTGTGGTGGCTCACACCTGTAATCCCAGCACTTTGGGAGGCCGAGGCAGGCAGATTGCCTGAGGTTGGGAGTTCGAGACCAGCCTGACCAACATGGAAAAGCCCTGTCTCTGCTAAAAATACAAAATTTGCTGGGCATGGTGGCACATGCCTGTAATCCCAACTACCTGGGAGACCGAGGCAGGAGAATTGCTTGAAACCGGGAGGTGAAGGTTGCAGTGAGCTGAGATCGCACCATTGCACTCCAGCCTGGGCAACAAGAGCAAAACTTTTTCTCAAAAAAAAAAAAGAATGGAGCAGCTTTTGATGACCCTGCTTGCTGTGCCATAGCTGTGGGGGTCAAGCCACTTAACAGAAGAAAATCATCCTTTTCTGTTTTATTAAGCCATAGGAAAAAGATTCTCAATTTTGCAAGATGCTGTCCAAAGGGCTGCATGGTGAACCAAATTAACACTTTTCATCCCAGCAAAATACATGTAACAAAACAGACACTAGTCACCTCGTTCTGCACCTAATATCAACCTGGCAAAGCTCAAACTTTCTCCTGTTGGTGTCTGTTGTCTTTGATCCACTCCAGGTGAGAAGGGATCACCTCCAGTTGATAATTTACAATGGGGTCATCTGGGCAAGGTGAAGAGCGGATAGTCACCCCAAGCCAGGCCTGTTGATCTTTTTTTAGGGTTCACTGAATGTGACTAGAGAAATACAGAGAGTTTCTGAGGTAAGCCTGCTGGACTTCTGTAAGCAATTTCTTCAACAGTCCCCTTCACATATACAAACACACACAAAGATGAGACAGCCGGAAGGATTCCAAATTAGATCCCTAACCAAGAACTCCAAGAGTATCCCTTCCAAACTATCCTCCTGTTCTCCCTGAAATCTTCCTGATTGACACGTCTCCTGAACCAAGACTCTTCCTTCTAGTTAGGGAGAGCCAACTGAGACTCCCCTCCCAGGAGTTGAACTGAGACAGACACCGCACAATGGGACCACATCCAAACAAAGACCCCCCAAAGGAGCTGAACTGAGACATTTGTGAAAGCTTAGATTACTGGCTTTAAGTATTTCTTCTTTGCTAATAAACAGTCATCCTCCATACCCATGGGTTCTGCATCTACATATTCAGCCAAAACTGCAGATCAAAAATGTTTGAAAAAGTAAAACCAATAAAAATAATACAAATTAAAAACAAATACTGTATAATAAGTATTTACATAGCATTTATAGTGTATTAGATATTATAATAATCTAGAGATGATTTAAAGTATAAGAAAGAATGTATGTAGGTTTTATGCAAATATAACACCATT
Source organism: Cacajao melanocephalus (assembly GCA_963573385.1). Taxonomy (NCBI): domain Eukaryota; kingdom Metazoa; phylum Chordata; class Mammalia; order Primates; family Pitheciidae; genus Cacajao; species Cacajao melanocephalus. Next base: position 32,662 of record CAUYLG010032033.1, read on the forward strand.
TTATATAAGAATCTTGAACATTTGCAGATTTTGGTCTCTGCAGGAGGTCCTGGAACCAATCCCTATGGATACTGAGAAATGACTGTATGGACTTAATGTTATAAATTTCCCTCTAAACATTGATTTTGTTGCATCCCACAAATTTTGATAAGTTGCATTTTCATTTATTTTGAATATTTTCTAATTTACCTTGTGACTTTTTCTTTGACACATGCTATTTAGAAGTATACTGCTTAATCTCCATATATTTGGAGGCTTTCCAGCAATCTTTTTGTTACTTATTTCTAGCTTAATTCCTGTATAGTCTGTGAATATATTTGTATAATCTCTATACTTTTAAAAGTTGTTTTTGGTGGGTTTTTTGGTTTGTTTTTCTTAAGATGGAGGCTCGCTCTGTTGCCCACGCTGGAGTACAGTGATGCAATCTTGGCTCACTACAACCTCCACCTCCTGGGTTCAAGCAGTTCTCCTGCCTCAGCCTCCCAAGTAGCTGGTATTACAGGCACCTGCCATCACACCTGGCTAATTTTTGAAGTTTTAGTAGAGACAAAGTTTCACCATGATGGCCAGGTTGGTCTCGAACTCCTGACCTCAGGTGATCCACCTGCCTCAGCCTCTCAAAGTGCTGGGATTACAGTGTAGGCGTGAGCTACCATGCCCAGCCTGTAAAGTTGTATTTTGCAGCTCAAATATGACTTATTTTGATATATATCCATTCAAGCTTGAGAAGAATGTATATTCTGCCATTGTTGAAGTATTCTATAAATTTCAATTACATCAAGTTCATCTAGATCAAATTGATAGTGCTATTCAGTCAACTATATCCTTACTGACTTTCTGCCTGTTTGACCTATGAGTTACTTACTGAAAGGTGTTGAAGTTTGTAATTATTATAGTAGACTTGCCTATTTGTCTCATGTCTAATTTGACCCTTTGTTATTAGATGCATGCTAAGGATTGTTATATCTTCTTGGAGAATTGATTTCCTTATTATGTAATGCCTCTCTTTATCTTGATCATTTTCCTTGTTCTGAATTTTGTATTGTCTGAAATCAATATAACTACTTCATCTTTCTTTTGGTAAGTGTTAGCGTGGTGTATCTTTTTCCATCCCTTTAATCTATATATGTCTTCATATTTAAAGTGGATTTTTTGTAAATGACATATAGTTGGGTTTTGTTTTTTTATTTACTCTGATCATCTCTGTCCTTCAGTTGGTGTTTTTAGATCATTTACATTTAAGGTGAATATTGATGCAGTTAGATTAATATCTACTGTGTTTGCAACTGTTTTATGCTTATTACATACATTGTTTGTTATTTTTTTCATACCTTTTTTCTGCCTTGTGTTGTTTTTGAACATTTTAGGCTATCCATTTTATCACCTCTCTTAAGATAGCAATTATACCTCTTTTTGAAAAAAAAGTTAGTTGCTTTACAGTTTGCAATATACATTTTTAACAAATCCAAAACTAACTTCAAATAACAGTATACTGTTTCACATATAGTTCAAATACCTAATAACAGAGCATTTCAAGTTCTTTCTTCCCGACCCTTATGACATCATTTTCATTCACTCCCCTTATCCATATGCTAGATATTGTTTCTATTATTGCTTTAAACAGTTTAAAGTTTAGTTTTTAGATAATAAGAAAAATATAAGATTTTATTTTACCTTCATTTATTCCTTCTCTAACATTCCTTTTTTAAATATAAAACTAAGTTTCCAACCTATGTCATTTTCCTTCTACCTGAAGAATTTCTTTTAATATTTCTTACAGGGTAGATCTGCTTGCAATGAATTCCTTTAGTTTTTGTTTTCCTGAGAAAGTATTTTTTCACTTGTGAAGGCTAATTTCACTGGATGTAGAATTATAGGTTACAGGGTTTGTTTGTTTTACCATACTTTAAATATCCCACTTTATTTTCTTCTTTTTTGTATGGTTTCTGACAAGAAATCTGCTGCAGTTCTTGTCCTTAATCTTCCATCTGGCTTCTTTCAATGTATTTTAGCTTTTGGTTTTTTTGAAATGTGAATATGATATGCCCTGGTGTAGATTTTTGGTAATTATCCTGCTTGGTGTTCTCTGAGCTTTCTGGATCTGTGGTTTGCTGTCTATAATTAATTTTGAAATATTCTTGTGCCATTTAAATATTTCTTCTGTCCCATTCATTCCTTCTTCTCTTTTGGTATTTCAACTATGTGTATGTTACACCTTTTGAAATTGTTCCACAGTTCTTGGGTGTTCTGGTTTTTTTGTTGGTGTTTGTTTTAAAATTCATTTATCTGTTTTATTTCAGTTAGGGAGGTTTCTGTTTACCTATCTTCTAGCTTAGTGGTTTTTTTCTTCTCTTATGCCATGTGTACTGATAATCTCATCAAAGGCATTCTTCACTTTTATTATAGTGCTTTTGATTTTTAGCATTTCCCTTTGATTCTTTCTTAGAGTTTCCATTACTCTGCTTACATTCCTTTTCTGTTCATGCATGTTGTCTATGTTTTTTTCCACTAGAGCCCTTAAAATATTAACCGTAACTTCCTGGTTGGATAATTCCAATGTCTGTGTCATATCTGAGTCTGATTCTTATGCTTGCTTTATCTCTTGAGATTGTTTTTTCTTGCCTTTTAGCATATCTTGTAAATTTTTTGTTGAAAGCTAGACATGATCAGATAATGGTAACTGAGGTAAATAGGCCTTAAGTGTAAGGTTTTATTTTAATATGGCTGGGAGTTGGGTTTTATTTGATGTTTGCTGAAGTTGCAGATGCCATAAGCTTCCAGTTTCTCTAGTGTCCCTGTTTTCCTTTCTATATTATTTGGGCTTCCCTGTATTAGTCAGGGTTCTCTAGAGGGATAGCACCAACAGGATAGATGTATATATGAAAGTTAGTTTATTAAAGAGTATTGGCTCACACAATCACAAGGTGAATCCCACAATAGGCCATCTGCAAGCTGAGGAGCAAGGAAGCCAGTTTGAGTCTCAAAACCTCAAAAGTAGGGAAGCCAACAGTGCAGCGTTTAGTCTGTGGCCAAAGGCCCAAGAGTCCCTGGAAAACCACTGGTCTAGGTCCAAGAATCCAAAAGCTGAAGAACTTGGAGTCTGATGTTCAAGGGCAGGAGGCATCCAGCATGGGAGAAAGATGGAGGCCAGAAGGCTCAGGAAGTCTGGTCGTTCCATGTTCTTCTGTCTGCTTTTATTCTAGCTGCGATGGGCAGCTGATTAGATTCTGCCCATCCAGATTGAGGGTGGGTCTACCCCTCCCAGTCCACTGACTCCAATGTTAATCTCCTTTGGCTGTGCCCTCACCGATACACCCAGGAACAATACTTTGCATCCTTCAATCCAGTAAAGTTGGCACTCAATATTAACTGTCACACTTCCTAAAGACTCCTCTTCAAGAGAGTCTGTGTTTTTCAGCTCCTTCAGGTCTAATTCACTGTTATGATAATAGAGCCTGATTGATATGGGGGTGAAGTATGAAGGAAGAGAATCATTCTAGAGTCTTATGATTACATTTCAATATTTTTAGTTGGCCTGTGTCCCTGGGCTGTGACTTTTACTAGGTTTCTTAAGTTCTCCCTTCATCCCAGTAGGTGGGACAGAAAGGCTAGAGAGGGAGCTAGAGTTGTAGAAACTGTCCTTCCCCTATATAGGATAAGGCCATGGTAATGTCTTTTTCCTGGAGAGTAGGCCTTTGTTATAAGAATGTTCTAGGCCTACTTTTATAATGGTTACTTTCCCCTTCTATCTACAGAACATTTTCATGTCTCCCAGCTGAAACTATGCCCACTAAACACAAATTTCCCATTTTCCCTTCCCTTCAGCCCCTGGAAACCACCATTCTGCCTTCTAACAATGTAGTCTTTTGCATTTGCCATAATGTTTTTGAGGTTCTCCATGTTATGGAATGTATCAGTATTTCATTCCTTTTTATTACAGAATAAAAATCATCGTATGGATATACCACATTTTATTTATCTACTCACTAGTTGATAGACATTTGGGTTATTTCTGCCTTTGACTATTATAAATATTATTGCTATAAAAATGTGCATACCAGTCTTTGTGTCAATATATGTTCATTTATATTGGTTAGATTTCTGTGCATAGAATTCTTGGTTTGTACGTAATTTTAAAGAAGGTAACAATCTGTTTTCAAAAGTAGCTGTACCATGCTATGTCCCCACCAGCAATATATGAGAATTCCAATTTCTCTATAGCTTTGTCAATACTTGGTATTTTCTGCTTTTTTGTTTACAACCATTCTAGTGAATGTATACTGCTATCTCCATTGGCATTAATTTGCATTTCCTGAATGACGAATATTGTAAGAACTTTTCATATTCAGATTGAGTATCTCTTATCCAAAGTGCTTGGGACCCAAGGTATTTTGGATTTTGTATATTTCTCAGGTTTTTAAATATTTGCGGAATACATACCATGTAAACTACTCCTAATCTAAAAATCTGAAATCCAAAATGCTCCAATGAGCATTTCCTTTTCATACAATTGTTGCTGGGCTAAATGGGTAGGGGAACATTGCAGATGTTGAATTCCAGTTCTCCTACCATCTGCTTGGAGTTTTTATCCAAAAAAGTTTTCTTTATGGCCCTAGGATCTGTCTCACCCTCATATTTGAGTTCTGGACTGTTGGTGGGGAAAATCACAGCTCTGTATGTTTTGGTTTTCTGTGGGGGAGAGTGAAACCAGCTTGCTTCTATACTGCCACTTTAAAACCAGATGTCTGCCCCCCAAAAAAATATTTTAATGATAATAATTAGCATTAAATTTGCTTTTAGGACCATTGTAAGCCACAAAGATATCTATAGTAGCACAATTTGTAAATGCGGTTGATAGGGAGTGGCACATAAATAGAAACCCTAAAGGCTGAACATGAAAAATCACAACTACTTTTATGCCTGTCTTTATCTGGTCTAACATGGCAGTAAACCAAATATGTTTTGATAAAGTGACAGCAAAGTGTTATAATGATTCCCACCTCTTTTTTCTTCTTTTTGAGGAAGTAGGAAAATGCAGAGCAGTACAAATTAGTTCTGTTTCAGACTCTACCCTTTTCCTGGTTCTAGGCTAAAAGACTCCCAGGTCAAAAGTATAAATGAATGACATCACAAGGAATTACACAATAACCAAGTTGATGCAATAAAAAAAGATGATATGAAAATTGTAGAGAAATTTTGTCAAGATAATGTGCTGATAGGGTAAGGAGTGAATGAAAGGACGTAGGAGTCAAAAGATGACTTACGGCTTTCAGCTTGTGCAAATGAAAGAACGGCGGTTTACTGAGATCCAAGAGAACCAGGGAAGATGACCAGAAATCAAGAATTTGTTTTTTGACTATGTTATGATTAATTAAGCAATCAAGTAAATATGGAACTAGGTAGTTGAATATGTAAGTTTGAATTCAGATAATAAAGGACTAGATATATATATATATATATAAATTTGAAAGTGATCAGTGTACACAGAGTTCATAAACCCAGGGTGAACACAGAGAGGAAATGTAGATAAGAAGAAAAAAAAAGAGAGAGAGAGATATTAGAGAACTTAGCCCTAGGGTTACATCTTAGGTTACACCTAAGTTTAGCTGTCAAGAAAAAGAGGAGGAACCAGGAAAGGAGATTCAGGAGTGACTGTTGAGGTAAAGAAAAAGAACCAGAAGAAGCATGTTCCAGAAGCCACGGGAAGAACATGTTTCAATAAAAAATGCTCAGCTATGTCAGATCTGCTGTTGACAGGTGAAATACAAAGAGGATCAGGAATCATGATTTTGACAGTAGTTTTAGTGGAATGATGGGGATTCTAAACAAAATAGGAGAAAAATAAGTAGACACAGCAGTACTAACAGTTCTTTTCAAGGAGTTTTACTTTAAAGAAGAAAGGAGAAATGGGGCAGGAGGTAAAATGGCACAGGAATTCAAGTAGAGAAGGTTTAACATGAAACTAATGAAGTTTAAGTTTCAGGGCTTCTCACATGTACAGGCCACTTCTATGGCCCTGGGAGGGGTCTAACAATGTATTTATGTGATATATGAAAATATAAGTTTTAAAAAAAATTTTCCAAAAGTAAAACATTTTAACTAAACTAAGCCATTTTCTCATTCCATTCCAACTTCTCTCCATCAGACATTCCCTCTTTGGTTGGCTGCAGACACTTCTGGATTCTGACGAAATGAGAGTTAAATTGGTAATATATTTAATTTGCATTTATGTTTTGTTTTAATTTTGAACAAAACATCCTTTTCAAGTATAACAAAAACAATAATTGAATTGAAAATTACTTTCCTTTTTCTCTTAAATACTAGAGAACTGGAGTGACAGAAAATAAAATGACCCATTCAAGTCTAAAACACTATGAAAAGTACTAATAATTGGCTGGGTGTGGTGGCTCACCCCTGTAATCCCAGCATTTTGGGAGGCTGAGGTGGGCAAATTACGAGGTCAGGAGTTGGAGACCAGCCCCGGCCAACATGGTGAAACCCCATCTCTACTAAAACTACAAAAAATTAGCTGAGCATAGTGGTGGGCACCTGTAATCCCAGTTACTTGGGAGGCTGAGGCAGGAGAATTGCTTGAACCTGGGAGGCAGCAGTTGCAGTAGGCTGAGATCATGCCACTTCACTCCAGCCCTGGTTACAGAGTGAGAATTCGTCACAAAAAAAAAAAAAAAAGAAAAGTACCAAGAATTATACATTTCTAGTCATTAATTTATGAACTAATATAGTTATTCTTGGCTTTAGTCTGTGTTTTTTTCATTTTTTGAGGAAATACATAATCAATGTCAAGCAAAATAGACTGGAGAAATAATTGAAATGATGAAAAAAAAAGAAATGCTATGACATAGGAAGATGAATCAGCAAAATATGAACTCTTTTATAGTAGATACCTACTATATCCAAGAACAAAATATCTTTATTACACAGGGTAAAACGGAATTCAAAAATACATTGTATTTCCATTGGAATTCTTTAGACTTTTCTGAAATGTCAAGACAGCCATAATTTGGTTAATATTAATCTGAAACAGCAGCAAGTCATCGTCTCTGAAAAATATAGTATTGTATGGACACTATAATTTAACTACATCTTGACATACACTAAATAGTCATGTATGTGAAACTTCTCTTTATTTCCAGAGACCCCCCTAAATGATTTTTTATAAGCTGCTAGATTTTCATATAACCCTTTCCTAGTCTAATATACAAATACATGGTCATTCAGTCTCTCCTAGAAGAATGTGGGTGACACAGAATCTGCCACTCTAATGGGGAGGCCATATTTTTTGGTTTATTCTGCTTCATAATACAGCAAGGAGCTCCCTGACTACAAACATGGATCAGAGCCTCTAATCTTGGAAATACTGTTCTCAAGCTCACTTTTCTTTTTGTTTTTGCTCTTTGCCCTCATCCTTCCTCAACGATTCTCCACATTTCTTACTTTTCATTCTCTACACATCTACACATAATTCGTTTTTTGTGGGTTTTTTTGGCATTAACAATAGGCATTTAAAAGAGCATAAAATGAATGCCCCTCCCTACAAGAGGGCATCAGAGAGAAAATGGGTTCCTGGGGTCACAATTGCCACAATAGTTTCAAGAGTATTAAGACACTTGGGTACCTGACAAATCCCCGTTAAATGAATTTTGAAATTACCTCCACCTTGCTTGTGGTGGGCTTCTTTTCAGAGGGACACTAGACTCTGCCATCTGTATGACACATGTGGATTCTCAATAGTCTTAATCAAATTGTTGCTTTCGATGTCCCCTCCTTCTTCAGGACCCAATAGATGTATTCTTGAAACAATTTTAAACCCAGAACTGACTTTTTCCATTTTTAGAATGTAGTAATTATAAAACAAGGCTATTTTTGCAGTAGTCAGACAAATGCACAGCCTCCTTCTTTTAGATGTATTTTTTCACTTCATGTTTTTAATAAGGAAAAAATGAAATCTATATTTCAACACTATTGGAATACATATAGGCAACACAGGTGGAATGGATATTCTTTGTCTTATTATACCATGGAATAAAAATATGCCCACTCATTTTCATTTTTGCTAACATATCACAGCTTTGAGTGGCAAACCTAACGTCTTTAACTCCCTTCTGTATTACTTATTGAAAAAAGTAGAGGAATTAGTACTCCTATAAGTTATAGATTTTTCTTTTTTTCCTGTGCTCCCCACCCTACTATTTTATCTGCATTTTGGGTTCCTTTCCTTAGGTATAAATGCCATACCTAAATATGCTTACCCATAAGTCATGTCTCTATATCCATTTTAATAACAAGACATGGTTATGTTTAATGATGAAAGGATTATAGCATTAAGCCAGGGATTCTAGAGCGGGGCTAAGGTGCTCCCAGATGGGTAGAAACCCCCAGCTTCTATCAGAAGCAAAATTTTTAAAATCATCTCGAGAAATCATTTCCTCTTAAGTCTCTGCATTGATAGAGTTATGCACAGTGTGGAATAGGAAAGAACAGAGAAGGGGACACCTTAATTTTGAATAACTAGCCTCTTAGAAGGGTTTCCTTCCTGCATGGCCAACATGACCTTTTCAAGAATCAAAGATGATGATGCTAATAAATGCCCTTCCTAAAGTATAACATGTTAAACAAATATAAAGTATTAATTATGGGGAATATAATAGGTAAAATAAATAGATATCCCATTTCTATCATTTAAGCACAACAGTACCTTGAATAAGGCATCCAGTGGACTAGAGACCAATAGGCATTTTAATCTTAATATTTTACATTGATGTGCTTTTTATTTATTTTGAGACAGTCTTTCTCTCTAACCCACACAGGAGTTCAGTGGCACGATATCAATACACTGCAACCTCTGCCTCCCAGGTTCAAGTGATTCTCTGCCTCAGCCTCCCAAGTAGCTGGGACTACATGTGCACACCACCAAGCCTGGCTAATTTTTCTGGTTTTTGTAGAGACAGGGTTTCGCCATGCTGGCCAGGCTGGTCTCGAGTGCCTGGCCTCAGGTGACCCACCCGCCTTGGCCTCCCAAGGTTTTGGGATTACAGGCGGAGCCACTGTGCTGTCCGATGTGCTTTTAAAAAATGACAACTCCAATTATGTAGGCTGCATTTAAAAATACAATAAAAATAAGGCTGGGCAAGGTGGCTCACGCCTATAATCCCAGCAATTTGGGAGGCAAAGGTGGGAGGATTGCCTGAGGTCAGGAGTTCAAGACCAGCCTGGGACGTAGTGAGACCCCATCTCTACAAAAAAATAATTCACCGGGTGTGTTGGTACCCACCTGTGATTTCCAGCTACTTGGGAGGCTGAGGCAGGAGGATTGCTTGAGCCCAGAAGTTCAAGGCTGCAGTGAGCTGCAGTTGCGCCACTGCACTGCAGCCTGAGTGACAGAAAGAAACTCTGACTCTTTAAAATAAAAATGTAAAAAGAGCATTTAACTAGTGTATTGGCAGGTGGCTGAGTCTATCACATACCGTTTATATAATTCGATGTTCACATGACACTAGAATCTGTTTTTGCAACAAAAGACAAAAATAAGACATGGTCCCTACTCAGAAGGCTTCCAATCTGAAACATAATAAGACACAGGGAATTCAACTGTAGGGCTATACAACCCTATTTAAAAAATTTTTTGCATGAAAATTTTCTAAGACTTTGGTGATAAGCAGTGAAATCAATGCCTTAAGTAGATTTTGAAATGCTATCTTAAAGACTGGTACTCATCTGGGTACTGTAAGGAAAGACTGATTTGGTTTCTGGGATATAATGAACAAATGATTCTCAACTCATAGCAAGAAGATTGCTCCCTTGGTATTAGAATTATTTGAGGTGGAACAGAGGCTATGAAGTTTCAGAACAAGGTGGTACTTTCTGCTGTTGCTTTTTCTTTATTTTAAAAATTCAGTTAACATCAAAGAGAGTGTATGTTTTTTTTTTTAAAGAAGGAATGCTTTAAAATGAGATATGAGCAGTGCCAACATGAAGACCAAAAAAATAAACAGTGCGACATGGTGCCAGAAAAAAAAAGGGAAAAACATCTAAAATAAGGAGGAAGAGTCAAAGGTCAAGATCACAAAGCAATGGAATAATTAAAAGATAACAAAAGGCTAATTAGGCAGGTTAGACGAGGGGAAGACTTAATATGAAATTTGTCCTAGGTGAAATTATTAAAATCTTTAAAGATATAATCTAAAGCTCCTACCAAAACAAAAGATAAATTTAAAACAATTTTGATTAAAAAGAGAAAATGTACTGTAAAATATTTATTTAATAAAAATAATTTTATAATCTATACAGAATTGAATAAAAAGTACAACAAATTATTTTCACTTATTTGTAAAACTGCATACAGTACAACTTGCACGTTGGGTTCAGCGTTCTACAAATATGGCCACATACCAAGATGTGAACATATTCTTGACTTATATAAGAAATGGCTCAGGTTGTTTGCCACGAACTTTGAATTAAATTCCAGGGAAATATTGCTTTGATAACGTGAACAATTTGTACCACATTCCATTAAAAGAAAGATGTAATCCCTCAAACAGCACTTTTCTACTTGTTTCAGAGTAAACAAACAATTCCCAATATAGCACAAAGCAAAGCGAAAAAACAGACACAATATAAAACTGGAGGTTGCAACTTTTATGACATCACTTCCGTTTCCCTTCCTTAGCTAGTGTTCTTTTCCTTTTCCTTAATTGTAAAGGATGGTGAACAGAAATGACCTGTTCTTATCCTCATCCATTTGCTTCTAGGATTCCTGCTTAAACCAAATGTGTACATGAATTTTGCAATCTTGATACACTATTATTAACACTGTTTTGCTGTGTCATTTGTACAAAGTTAATACCCCAATTAAAAGCACCTATCTAGATTCTTTTCAAGATAAGGCAACGAAGTCTGCTTTAAAATAGTTTTCATGTCTCACATATACTAGCAGCCCCTTGGTAGACTGATTTCAGAATTAAATGCATACAGAACATCTTTTCAAGTAACTTGGTAATGAAATCACTAGCAATTTTAAGCAAATATTCAAGATGATCTACCTTTAGAAACAAAGGCAGATTTAAGGTAAAAAGTTCAGGAATCACATCTATCCTAGTTCCTGTCCCATTGAAATAATTAAAAAAGAGGCTCAGTTTATGAAAAAGGCCTTGGAAGAATCCAATTCCTATTGACATCTTTACTTGGATAGGAAAAACAAATTAATACAAAAACTATAAATACGGATGGAATTATTTAAAAAAAGAGTTTTCATTTTATTTTGGAAATAAAAGAGAATGCAAATACAAATGGGCTACTTCTATCTTTAGCCCACAAATGAACTTTTCATCTTGGAATTAATAGCCCTTCATACTGAAGATTTAAAGACAAGCAAACCCACCTTAAGCTTTCTTAGGTCTCTTCATTTAGCAGGCTTCAAAACTTGCCTTATTTTCTAACTAAATGAGCTTCTCTGGGAAGCATATGAATAATGCAAAAATATACTTCTAAACAGATGCTACACAAATACATAATTGTCACGATGGGAACCAAAAACATTCATACAATGAATTTTTAAAAAATAACTTAAAATTAGAAATGACACATACGCCTTAAAAGACAGAACACTAAACCAGAGCAAATATTGCCAGTGATAGAAACACCAATGTGCACAAGTAACACAGAAATAAGAATTGAATAGAGGCAGATGCTGTTAGAACACATTTCCATCCATTGTGCCTTGTAACATTTTGTGGCCTCTGTGAAGCCCTGGTCCCACCAGGCCAAACATCTGGCTACGTAGATACAGACATATGTGACCTATAAAACACCAAAACTCACTTGCTAATAAAGTATACAACGCCCTGTGCTGCTTAATTGCTGTTGACTGCTTGGTTTTTAAAATCAAGTTCACTTCTGAATCAAAAAAAAGTCATCCTTCAATTAGCTCTCATAAATAATCCATGAAATAAACTTTACTTCTGGCTCCTCTGAATAGTATCATGTTACTCCAGGAGCACAAGGTATTAGTCCAAGTGGCTGCTTTGAAGCCATGAAATGCACATTCATAAATATATGTCTACACTTGAAAAAATCAAATACATCCAGGCAGCTGCTGTGCAGAGTTCTTGGTATAAGAAGAAGCCCTTCAGCAGTGTATTATGAAGCGGTTACTTGAGAACTTGATTCTGGATCTTCCGGCTTTCTGTATTTCTTCATAATACTGACTGCACCATTGGCCAGGAAAACCACAGCAATGAGTGCAAAATAACCAGCATAGATCAAGAACTAGAAGGGGGGAAAACAGTAGTTTATTGAATTATCAATTACAAGATGATTACTCTATAATAAAGTATATTCAGAATTTGTCCAAAAAGCCTCAAAAAACACTGCATACTTACACCATGTGCTAGACCCTGAAGACAGAAAGCAGCAGCACAGCATGGTGGTACTAAATAAGGCCTGACTGCCTGAGTGTAAATCCTGACTTCATCCCTTACAAGCTTTGTGAACTTGATTGAGATACTTCATCTCTGAGCCCTGACTTATTCATTTACAAAATGAAATTCATAATAGTTCTCACTTTACAGGGTTGTTGGGAGGAATCAGTGAGATCATAAATGCTTATTAGCATAATGCTAATAGTATTACTTTTGTTGGTGTTGCTGTTATTGTTATAATTCAGTCCCGGTCTCCACCTTCAAGCTGATAGGTGGGTACAAATAGGCCAAGTTCTGAAGATCAAGAACTTCTCTATTCTTCCCCAGAAGAGGGCAGTAGCAGGTCAACTATATTCCATTATAGCATTACTTTTTATAAGAACTCTTCTCTAAGTCAATTTTTTTTTTAACTTTAAGTTCTGGGATACACTTGCAGAACGTGCAGATCTGTTACATAGGTATACGTGTGCCATGGTGGTTTGCTGCACCTATCAACCCATCATCTAGGTCATCTAGGTTTTAAGCCCTGCCCACATGCATTAGGTATCTATCCTAATGCTTTTCTTCCCCTTGACCCCCACCTCCCAACAGGACCCAGTGTGTGTTGTTCCCCCGCTGTGTCCATGTGTTCTCATTGTTCAACTCCGACTTATGAGTGGGAACATGCGGTGTTTGGTTTTCTGTTCCTGTGTTAAGTTTGCTGAGGATGATGCCCTAAGTCAAATTTTAATGTGACTATATGGTTTATTAACATCATCATCATCATCTTCTTAAAATAACATACTAAATACTCATAAACTGGTTCAAAAGTACAATAAGACTATGGCCTTAAATCACTGAGCAGTTTCTTTCAACGTTGGCTACACTTCTGCAGGAAGCCATTAATCAATCATGGCAGTTAGGGTTTCAGCACCACCCATAAAATCCTATTATTCCACATGTTTAAATCCACCATTTCTATAAGAATCTGCTGAGAAATTTCCACTTCAAATGACAGCCATGTTTCCCTCAACTGTAATAGTCCTGGGAACTCTCCCTTACACAGGGAGGATGGCAGGCACTTAAGTTTCTCTCCTACTTTCCATCCTGAAATAAGTTTTGGGGTCAGATGTTGGTTTAACTCCTAGCTCTGGAGCACCATTACTGATGGTACTGGACAAGTCAGTTAACATCTCTCAGACTCATCTTCTTTATGTCTAAGACAGCAACCCTGCAAATCTTATATAAAGCACTTGACACATAGAAGGCACTCAATGCACACTGTCTGTTATTACTACTTCTCTCTTATATCTCTTTGGTAAAAACGAAGAAAATTATGGCTAACATGTTGGGAAGAAATCAGTTGGGTTGGAATGGGGGTGGGGGTAAGCACTTCTTGATTCATTCAGTTGCCCATTTACCAAAGTACAGAACAAGATGTACTTACAAACTCACAATGCATGAAGGAATATACAATTCCTGAATGTAAAAAAGTATTCACATTGTTTTTGGGTGTTGGTGAAAGTTTCTCAATAGGTCATATGTTACAAATCATAATGCTGTTCAACAGCAAGGCCATTACCTTGGTATTTGGGTGAAGGGTGTTTTAAATAAAAAAGTAAGGAGACTTAAAGAGTTGTGAGATGAAGCAGGGAATCTCGAACATGGGATACAGTATTCTAAGCATAGATTTAAGTATAGAGGGAAATAATGGATGAGGAAGCAGAAGGTCCTGGCCTATAAGGAATCAATATTACCTCTCAGCTGAAATAGCACCACTGGGCTGATGAGTTACACTCAGGAATGTTCTAAGACTTCATAAAAAAGATGATAATCCCAACACCCTCCAGGGAGAAAAGAACTAAGGATGCAGGAGAAGGTGTTGAATGAAGGAAGAAAAGTACACTTTTACTTTACATCTGTTCCCTATTGTTTGAATTTTTCATTAAGCATACATCTACTTCTGTTACCCTGATCAAGTCACATATACTAACTTCAATGCCAAAGGAGAGCTCTTACCTGAGTGGTAATTTCTAATCCAAGGCCACTGGCATCTACCACAATTAAAGTGAGCAGCGTCTGCAGTGCCAGGGCAATGAAGGTATTTACGCCAAATACTAGGGCATAGCGTTCCATGCTGAGGTTTGCAGCAATTTGAAAACTTAAAAGAAGAGTGAATAGATAAGAATTACTTCCTGAGTACTTAAAATTTTTATTCTAAATAAAAGTAAAAATTTTTACTTTAAATATGAAGTCCTTCCTTCTACTGTCAATTGCCTTTCCAACCAAATGAAAACATTTTGCTGCTAAATGATACAAATCTCATGCAAACATCTGAAAACAGTAGGAACATACAAACAAAGAAACAAACAAACCTTGCCTAAATGCCTCCTCAGGAGAAAAACTGATAATACACATATAATGCAATGCTTTCTCTCATTTGCCTCATTTAACTAGAAACTTTAATATTTTGGTTTGTAAAGAAACCAAAAAATTTATCCTGTTACAATTTTTCCTAAGGCTTCTATGGGCCAAAATACATACGTTGCTATCGTGATGAGTAACATGTAGATGATTCTGAAGACAACATAGGATGCATAGCACACCCAAATGTTACCCACAGTGTCCATGATATACACTGCAGCAGCAATCAGGAGAGAAAAGAGAGATAACATCATTTCTCCCCAAGTTGACCAGGATATTTTTATGTAACCAACAGCAAACACAGCAACAGCACCTACAAAACAAACAAACAAAAATCCAGTTATTTTGCTAAACAAATGCTATTGCAATAAATTAAAAACTCAGATTATTAAATTTTAAAATCTGCAAATTTATAAATAGGATACCTCAAGATTATGGGACATTTTGAAACACACACAGAGACTTCTGAACTTGATGGAATCAATAAAATGGGGCCACTGAGGTGAGAGACCAAATTAGGAGAGGTGGCAATGAGATGAAAATGCAGGACAAAGACACAGGGACATTGCTAAGGAAAAAAATACTGCAGCTGAAGCAGAGGCAAGAGTCAAAAAGAACCACGGCTTCTACTTTGCCAACATGGCAGGATGAGTCATCGCTCCTTCAAACCAAGAAGCAGTCTAGAACATGGCAAAAGGGCTTCTCTGCCTTTCGGTGAAACAGGGATGATGATAATGATAGCTATAATCTGTAAAGTGTTTTCCGAGTGCCAAGACAGTTAATAAGTGTTTACAGAAATCATATAAAACCATCCAACAACCTCAGGAGGTAGGTCAACAAATTAGAAATGAACAATAGAATGAGATGGTCAAATACACAGGCTCTGAAGCCAGCCTGCCTGAGTTCAAATCTTGACTTTACTACTTACATGCTATCTGATCTTGAGCAAGTTATTAACTTACCTGTCCCAAGTTTCCATTGCAAAATGGGGATATATTCCACCTATCTCAGGAATTTTGTGAGGACTGAGTTAATGTATATAATGTCCTTAGAACAGCACCTAGCACATATTAACATTCAATAAATATTAGATATTATTATTATAAACTGTATATTGCTATTCAAAATTTCACATCAAGTGACAAAACTACCCAGTAAATACAGAGATAATGGAAACTTGGATAAACAATTTTGAAAATTATTATACTAGGTTTCTCCAAAGCTTATTAAAAAATTCCAGTTTCTTAGTCATAGTCCTGCTCCGCTGAGTACTTCTAAGTTGTCCTCCTAAATTGTAAAATCAGAGCTCAAAATAAGTAAATCATTTTTTGAGGCTATTTCAAATTTGGAAGGGGTGAGTAATCTGATTATGGCTGGCTTAGCTACTAGAGGAATCCCTTCCCCACCACCCTCTATCATCCTGTATTGCTTACCCAGTAAGGTTGAAACGGCCTCTACACCACCATTATAGATAGCAGCATAGCGAGAAGGCATCACTTTCTCCCACAGGCCCTGTGTGTAGTTCACAACTTGAAAATAGCCACAGGTAGAGAGGGCCCACCATACAGACCAACAGAGTAGAGGGCGAGAGGAGTAGCATATCAGGAAATCATTCCACAGTACTTTCAACACAAGGAGACGGTCTGGCTTGGGTTCCTACATAGCAAAAGGAAACAATGCTGAAACTCCGATGAAGGCAATTATATAGAAATCAATTTACTAGAAAAATATGTTCTCATAGGATTTTTGCTTTAAATGTACTATAGCATTAACACAGCTGTATGTAATCAACCCAGCAAAAGATGCACTGTTTACAAAATGAATATGATGAAAAGAGATTGCAGACTTCAGCCAATGGGTGTCTATAATCCACATCTCCCATACACTGGCAAACAACAATAATAATAATAAGCAACAGACTGGCAACCCTATAAATCACTATTCAGTTAGGCTGCCTATCCTTATAATTGACAGATTCATGTAACAATAATTGTTAAGATAGAAATCTTGAAAAGTAGTAGACCAAACTCTTAGGAGCTCTCTCTAGGTGGTGGGTTCTTAGTGATTTAAATTTTCTTCCTTAAACTTTTTATATTACTTAATATTTAAACAATGAGAAATATTAATATTATAATAAATAAAGCTACTGGGCTTATAATTGAGTCAAGGAAGACATTACTGTGCTATGCACCATCCCAAGTGAATATGAGATGTCAGACACTCTGTGAGATACCTCTGACTTCAATTGTATGAAAGGACTAATCTACCAAAAGTTATTGTAATCCCTGAGCCTTGCTCAGAACATGGGAAGGCGAGGTGTGATGGCTCATGCCTGTAATCTCAGCACTTTGGGAAGCCAAGACAGAAGGATTGCTTGAGCCCATGAGTTCAAGACCTGCCTGGACAACAAAGGGAGATCCCACCTCTACCAAAAAAAAAAAAAAACAAAAAAACCAGAACACAGGAAATTTTACTTTTGTGGCTAACATGGAAAGGCAAAATGAGAGCCATGGAAAGATGAGTATGATATTATGATATACCACTGAGTAAAACAATAGCAAGTTACAAAACTACATGTAGATTATAATTTCATTTACTATAAAATGTATATATACATATGTATATATGCAAAGAGATGTTTGGAAAAACGGTCACTAACCTTTGGGTGACAGCAGTTCAGGTGATTTTTAATTCCTTTTATATAGCTTTCTGTAATGTTTAATTTAAAAAAATAAGTATATGCCAGGGACAGTGGTTCACACTTGCAATCTCCACACTTCAGGAGGCTGAGGCAGGAGAACTGCTTGAGCCCAGAAGTTCAAGATCAAGCTGGGCAACAAAGTAACATTCTGTCTCCACACACACACACACAAAATGTTAATTAGCTGGGTGCAGTGGTATACACATGTAGTCCCTGCTACTCAGGAGACTGAGGTGGGACGATCACTTGAGCCTAGAAGATCAAGGCTGCAGTAAGCTGTGATCATGCCACTGCATTCCAACCTGGGCGACAGAGTGAAACTCTGTCTCAAAAAAAAAAAACAAAACCCATATATTTATTTATTTATTTATATTTATGTTTATATATATTTTAATATTTATTTTATAAATTTTATATATTTTATAAATATATATTATAAATATATATTTTTATCTAAATGATATGTATCGTTTTTATAAAATTCGTACAGATATTTCCTCCTCTTACATACAGTAACAGCGAACATCAACATTAGGTAAATAAAGGCCATTTTCTCCCTCAAAGGCTAGAAAACCTCACTGGACTGAGAATCAAGTTTCATCATTCTTTTATCTTCTCATACCACCCCAAAGCAACCCCAGTGTGGTGGTTCCTTCTTTGTGCTGTTTACCCCAGAGGGGCATATCCTTTGAGTACCAGTACTACAGCCCCCTTCCAAAACTCATGGAGGAATACTGAAGTTAACCAAGATAACTCAGAGAATTACTGACACTTGAAAATTCTACTTGATAAATTTGCATATGATAATCACCTCAAAGTACAAAATACTGCTGTTATGAGACTGATTTCTTGGCATTGTTTATGAGAGCAAACCTTGTGAATTTAAACAAATCACAAGACAATTGTTAACCATATCTAATGTACATGAATTTGCTGAGAATAAGTGAATGGTACCAAGCATATTTTCTGAAGTCTTTATTCAAGATCCACCAATTTTATTGAACTATATCAGAATTTTACTATTTAGTTTCAGTTGCTTAATCAATAAAACTTGGAAATCGTCTTCGATATCTAAAACTTTCAAGGATGCTGGAAGGATTATAAGAAAGTATATTCTTGGGAGAATGGAACTATTAGAAGAATTCACAAGTTTCTATTCAAAATCCTAACTAATAAGAAACCCTTAGTTTCCTCCTCTAAAAAATGGAAATGATAACAATAATACCTATTCACACAAGATTATACAGAGTTAAACCAGGTAGTGCATGTATTTATTATAGAGGTGCTCAATTAATGTTATTTTTATTGCATAGCCTAAAAAGTCATGGCAGACATAAAATAATGCCCAGTATAAAAAACCTTGAGAATTTCAGATTACATAATAATGAATTCTGCCACACAGAAGTTAACAACTACTCAATCTATTATCTGGCCATGCCAAAAAAAAAAGATGGCAGGTCCTCTATAAAATCAGCATTTCTTGCTATAATCTGCTGGCTTCCTTCTATGCTGTTTTCTAGGCTTCAAATGTTAAGCTTATATGAATCACACTTTCTAAAAAAGCATTTGACGTATTACCTTTTATGTTTCTTGTTAAATTACATCTACAAAGGTTTATTTCCAGTACATCAAAACTTCCAGCTGCTCATAGTTGAGCACGCATGCTCTAATTGAATAAGTGGCTTTCATTGTGTTCCGTGGAGCTTTAAGAGTTTCATGTGAGATGAAGAACAGGCTCAAGTGCATAAAATTATCAGACCTGCATTCCTGTTTCAACCAGAAAGGCTCAATTTTTATTTTTTTTATCACAATGGGCATCTAGTTTCAGATTTCATTTGAACATAAGACTTTGACGCTGTTTTATAATTTTAAAAAACTTGAACAATTATTTCCCTCTTTTAAGGAATGGAAGTCTCTACTGTAGTGGTTTTTGGAGTCAACTCTATCTGGATTAAATTTTTTTTTTTTTTGAGACAGAGTCTCTCTCTGTTGCCCAGGCTGGAGTGTAGTAGTAGCACCAACTCAGCTCACTGCAACCTCTACCTCCTGGGTTCAAGCAATTCTCCTGCCCCAGCCTCCCCAGTATCTGGAATTACAGGCATGGGCCACCATGCCCAGCTAATTTTTGTATTTTTTTTAAGTAGATATATTTCACTATGTTGGCCAGGCTGGTCTCAAACTCCTGACCTCAGGTGATCTGCCCGCCTCAGCCTCCCAAAGTGCTGAGATTACAGGTGTGAACCACCGTGCTTTGCCTGAGTTGGAAATTTTTAAAGTGCTGCTTCCTATGTGCCTTTGCACAAGTCACTTAACTAAATTTAGTTTCCTCTTCTGTAAAATGGGCAAATATCTACATCACAGAGTTTTAATAAGAATCAAATAATATACTGATTCTAAGGTTCTTAGCACAGTATCTGATACTCAGGTCAAAATAAATGGGAGGTGTGATGATAATGATGATGACTGACGATGATGATGATGAACATGACTGGGGTAATTAATTCAAAGAGAAAAGAAAAGATCATTTACAACGTCACACATACATGACAATCTACCATAAAGGTACAAAGCTGTTCTGGATTATTCCTATCTAATGATAATGATAATAGTAATAACAGCAATTACCATTTATTGAATACCTACTGTGTAAACTCATTTGAAAGCTTTAAATACTCAAAATAACTCTATGAGGTAGATATGTAGATGAGGAAACTAAATCTCACAGAATTAACTTGCCCACGTATTATAACTAGGGTTTGGACTTCATTTTCTTCATAACTCACTACACCCTACTGCTAGAAATGACCTGTCAGCCAAGTACATAATGAATCCAGCTCTGCTTGTGAAAGAAAGTTACCAGCTTTGGTGGTTATTCTTTCTGCAAGGTCAGCACCCTTTGCCCCAATGCAACAGGCTGTCTTTGAAAAGAACTGACAAATACTCTAAGGCAATTTGTAAAGTGGGCTATCACTTAGACTGCTTCAACTTCATTTTCTCTTTCTATAAAAATCAAGATAAAACCACCTACCTACCAACTCTTCAGTAATTACAATTATAATTTATGGTTTAATTATAGGTTTTGTCAACTTAAAATGGCTCTGCCATCCCTAATATCCATATTCTGAATTTCCTTTATGCTTGCCAAAGAAAAACAGCAGCATTTTAGGGCCAGTCAGTGCAGACACCAAGCAGCACTGCCCACGTGCTATGGTATCAGCAGTAGAGCCTAGGATATCAGGGAACTGACTTGAATCCTAATTGTGAAAATTGTGTAACTGACATGACTCCGACATTGTTACCCTAGTTAAAAGACTTCATGAAGAAAGGTTTAGAGAGAATTGGATCTCATATACACTTTAAAATTATGTTCAAGAGTATATGTGGCAATTCTGCATAAGTCGCTAATCTCTGATCCTAATCCTTATCTCTAAAAGGACAGTCTTGATGAAATCTAATCTATTTTAATTTTAAAATGCTCTAATTTTTCTATGACCTGTGATTAGAATCGTTTCTAACTCTAAAATTCTACAATTCTTCAGTATATAAAATACTGACACACTGCATATCTATAAACAAGTATTTCAATTTGATCTAGGAGAGAGTTTTTTAACTACAGGTCACCACTCATTAGTTGGTAATAAAATTGATTTAGAAAACAGCTAACTGAATTTTAAAAAATAAAAGAATGTATCAGAATAAAATATTGTGTTGTAAAACTTGTTTCTGTTATATATAAAATGTATACATACCTATGTATGTACAGGTTTTCTATGTAAAATGTGTTTTCTTACTGTGTTTCTTGTCTATATTCAAAAAAGTTTATAACTGTCTGTAAAAATCTTTAGAACTATGGTCAATAGGTTAAAATCTAAAATATATATTTATACACACATTATATGTATATATGTTAATTTTAGTTAAAGCTGCTGTAACACATTCAAAACAGATTTAAAAAGGGTTTTTTCCACGTCATGAAATCTATGAAATGATTATACCTCCTTCCCTCCCCCATCAACCCTCTGTTGTTCTCCAACATCATCTAACAAACTATGAAGAAATCAGCATTTCATTGCCATTTAATCCTTGGTCATTCCGACAAAAACTGCTCATAGGTGCCCTGGTAATCAAGGTGAGTTTCATGATGAGAGTCGCCCAGGCTCTAGAAGTTTACACAGGCTCTTTGGGATGATAACCTAAATTTCAAGTAGTAATTTGAGAACTGAAGAATGGGGATAGAGAAAAGAGTAATTTTCAATGAGGACATTAGATGCCACATTGAAACAATTCAATTAACTCTCAATAGAGAATGAAAGACCTTATTCATAATGGTTCTTTATTATCAGCCAGCCTACAAAACTTATGGAGCTCAGTCCGACTGAGGCCACCTACAAAGCTGGAATGTTAATAGGCTTATTTCCAAACATGTCCCAGGAAAACTAAGACTACAGTGTGGCTGGAATTAACTTTACTCCTCACAACTTATAACCTGATAGAAACAAAAAACTTGTATATTTATTAAAAAAAAAAAAAGGGGGTGGGTGTCTAGGGGAAGGAATTCATCTTCCTGGCTAGAGAGAACAGATGGATAAATTATTATAATGCCATACCTCTCTCTTCCAAGAGGCAGCTTCATAACATACTTTTAATATTTATTCCATCATCACCTCAAACTGTCCCCTTGTGATCTCTTCATCTGTAGTATTCATTACTACCTCACTTCAGCAAATTGGCATTTGAAAAATAAATAACAGATATCCCTTCTAGCATGGAAGAGGAAAATAATTTCCTACCCTTAAATACTCTGGGCTTCATGGCTGGGCACAGTGGCTTACGCCTGTAATCCCAGCACTTTGGGAGGCTGAGGTGGGTGAACTGCTTGAGGTCAGGAGTTCGAGACCAGCCTGGCCAACATGGTATAACCCCATCTCTACTAAAATACAAAAATTGGCTGGTCGTGGTGGCAGGTGCCTGTAATCCCAGCTACTAGAGAGTTTAAGCAGCAGAATTGCTTAAACCCTGGAGGCACAGGTTGCAGTGAGCTGAGACTGTGCCACTGCACTCCAGCCTGGTAAAAGAGCAAGACTCCATCTCAAAAAAAAAAAATACTTTGGGCTTCAATTCAGAAACTAGAAGTAGATATTAACCATTTATTAAAATCATTTCATCGACTCATTTAGCAAAAATTTTCTGAGTGCTTTATTTACACACCAAACACCCAAAAGATGAAGACACAGCCCTTGCAATCCAAGATATCTTTGACATGAACGATATAATGCTGTATCAGTCTGATTTTGGAGGTCATGCACTCCAGGGAAAAATAAATTTGTTGTCCCTAATATAAATAAACCATAGCTTGAATGAACGAATGAATGAATAAATAAAGCAATGAACCAACTCAGGATAAAACACGAATCCAAATGAATGCAAGATCTACCAAGAGGGAGTTTGCTGTTTTTTTCACCATTGGTCCAGCCCCCAAAGTAGCAATTACAACATATTTAAGGCTGAGCTTACCGGTTCCTCCACAGGAGGCTCCTCCATATTGAGAGGGATTTTTGACTCAATGTCTTCCCAGCCAGGAAGGTGGTTGGAAGCTGTGGTGTCAGTAACAATGCCACCATTTTGTACCTTGATGCCATTCACTCTCTGGCAAGTAGAAGCAATGTGGTGAAAGAAGAGGCTCTTCTGTGGCATAGGTAAAAACCAGGCCACAGCAAAAGCCACTGAAACACAGGTAAGAGAGATGACATTCAGGCTGAACAGGGACCAGCCTGCCACTGAGACAAGGATTTGCCCTAGGACAGAGCCCACTGTAAAGCCCACCAAAGTGGCACTTCGACAGTAACTTGTGACTTTCTGGTACATGCCCAGGTCTACTACACTGTAGATGTAAGAGTAATAGGCAATTTCAGTGGCTGTGGCAATGCCATAAAAAAATTCTAGGAACTGAATGGCCAACAGTCCCTGGGCATAGAGCAGCATAAACCATGTAACAATAAGGCTGAGCCCCTGCAGTAGAACAACAGGTTTATAACGGAGGTAGTCTGTGGCAAGGAACACAGGAAACAGCAGCACCAGGTAAGAGTAAGTCCATACTGGATAAATTTCATTGAAGACCTGGTAGGAAGAGAATAAAAACCCATTAGTGATCAAAGGACCTGGAATAGTCATAAGAATTTATTCTTGCAAAACAACTTACAAATACCTCAAAGATCTCATCCTTATCAATCAAAGAAACCTTGACAACAACAGTTCAGAAAATTGTTTGAAAATATCTTCTTTTTTTTTTTTTTTTTTTTGAGATAGAGTCTCACTCTGCAACCAGGCTGGAATATAGTGGTGCGATCTTGGCTCACTGCAACCTCCACCTCCCTGGTTCCACTAATTCTCCTGCCTCAGCCTCCCAAGTAGCTGAGATTACAGGTACCCACCATCATACCTGGCTAATTTTTGTATTTTTAGTAGAGATGAGGTTTCACCATGTTGGCCAGCTGGTCTCAAACTCCTGAGCTCAAATGATCCACTCACCTCGGCCTCCCAAAGTGCTAGGATTATAGGCATGTGAGCCACCTTGTCTAGCCTCAAACTCTCTTGATACTTGTACGTGTCAGTTTCCCCAATTAATTCATAATACTGGCTCTTCACCATGGGGGCATATTCTAAGAAGCTTTTAAAAATTTGTTAGCCGGTTGGGCATGGTGGCTTATGTCTGTAATCCCAGCACTTTGGGAGGCCGAGGCGGGCAGATCACCTGAGGTCAGGAGTTCAAGACCAGCCTGACCAACATGGAGAAACTCCGTCTCCACTAAAACTACAAAATTAGCCGGGCATGGTGGCACATGCCTATAATCCCAGGTACTCGGGAGGCTGAGACATGAGAATCACTTGAAGCCAGGAGGCAGAAGTTGCAGTGAGCTGAGATCGCGCCATTGCACTCTAGCCTGGTAACAAAAGCAAAATTCTGTCTCAAAAAAAAAAAATTGTTAGCCAACTTGGTGGCATGTGCCTATAGCTGCTACTCTGGAGGCTGAAGTGGGAGAATTGCTTCAGCCCATGAGTTTGAGGATCACACCACTACATTCCAGTCTGTAGAGCAAGCAAGACTGTCTCTTAAGTGAGCCGAGATTGTGCCACTGCACTCCAGCCTGGTGCCTGGAGACAGAGTGAGACTCTGTCTCAAAAAAAAAAAAAAAAAAAAAACAACAACAAAAGATGCCCAGCCATAGATATTTTTAAAAAACTTCCCAGTAGATTTTTAAATGAGCCAGAGTTGAGAACAACTACCTTACAGGCTGTTTAAGGATAGACCCTACATTCACTGTATAACCTGTCTAAAAGCCAGCATACTGTTTGGAAGATACTAGTTTCAATAAATGCTTTGAAAACGGAATCACTGTCAATTCTTACTTTTAGACACAGGATGGGGGCCTTTATCCTACTGTGTCAATAAGCTTCTCTGATTTTAAGTTTTGTTTCTTTTGGGGCAGAAGAACAATAAAGATGGTCAATCTGTCCTACAGTCTTGACAGAATTAACTCTCTAGATGGCAGGATTTTAGGCAACTTTTATGTCCTTCTTTTTGCTTGTTTGTAAATAGAAAAAAAATAGAAGTTTTTGCTGTTTTTGTTTTAGTGCATATTTTAAAATTTGGATAGAGTAGGAATAATGTTTGAATTAAACTTTAAACCCCAACAGGAATTTCAGTTCCATCACTTGCTGTGTGATTATAGACAAGATTCTTTAGTTCCCCTTAGCCTTAATCTTCATTATCAGTAAAGGAGGGTTGTTTGTTGCAAAAATTAAATCAGAGACAATATGGAAATTACTCCACCTGATTTATTCACAAAGTCTGAAGACTAGAGGACAAGCTGACAAGGACATTGAAGGCAGTATGAATTTACTAAATTAATTGAACTATCATCCCCATTTTTCCAATAATAATCACTGTAGGAGATTTTTCCTTCCTTTTATCAGTGGTCTTAACTTTTAAGTGCTTTTTGGAAGGCAGTTTTGGTAAAAGGCTGAATACTTTGTGATGGAGCAACCTAATCCTAGACTTTTACATTCTGAGACCAATAGTAACTTTCTTTCTACATCTCCTGTGCATCTCAGTTCACTCAAGTCTAATACGAGCTAACTGTTCCAAGGTTTTAGAGGCACAATAAACAGTTGTTGCAGAATCTCTTGCCAGTGCAGAGCACAGCTATAAAAGTAAAACATAATCCCCATTTCTGAAATACATTCCAGACTTGACTCCTGACTATGTAGCAAAAGTGATCTGTTTAATGGCCTCACCTTCATGAAGTTGGTCTAATTTGTGTTGGTAAACAGCAAGCTCCCTTGATCAAGAAATTTTGTTGCACCTGACTATAGGCCTAAAAGAATAATCAAGAACTGTAGAAATGATTCTTATTCAAAACTGTAGAAATTTTAGCAAATGAAGAACAAAGTGCCCTTGGCCACATTAGGTAACTCTAAGTAGAAAACCAAAACAGGCAAGGGTAATCTTGAGATTTCACAGTTGTATTCTAATTAACAATTTGCCATTCATTTGTGGCCTATAATTTTACAGATACTCTCCATCAGTTTTTGTTTTGTTTGTGTTTTTTTAAGACAGAGTTTCACTCTTGTCACCCAGGCTGGAGTGCAAGGATGCAATCTCAGCTCACTGCAACCTCCACCTCCTGGGTTCAAGCGATTCTCCAGCCTCAGCCTCCTCAGTAGCTGGAATTACAGGCATGCGCACCACACCTAATTTTTTGTATTTTTAGTAGAGACAGGGTTTCACTATGTTGGCCAGGCTAGTCTCAAACTCCTGACCTTGTGATCCGCCTGCCTTGGCCACCCAAAGTGCTGGGATTACAAGCGTGAGCCACCGCATCCAGCCTGTCAGTTTTCTAAAGTTTGAAACTACCTCCTCTGTTTGACTAAGCATCACCTTCACATTTTCCCCAACATGGTGCCATGAAGCTACTAGCCATCAAACCTTTTCTTTAAAAATGTCCTCTACTGCTCCCTTCAATAGCTCTTCTTTTGTTTTGAGATTCTAGATGACCTCTTCACTCCAATATTGTCTGTTTTTAGACATTTACATAACTTTTAACAATAGCTCCAAAATGCTTAACTGCTAAGTTTTCATTGTGTAAGTTTCATCCTTTAAATTATCAATTTAAAGTATCTTTACTCAGGAGTCTAATTCTACTGATACAAAACTACAATTCAGATAATGAAGATGGAGAGTAATACTGCCAGCCCTTCAGTAACAACTAAAAACATAAAGAAAGACAAGTAGGGGAGAGGGGAAAGACCAGACAGGTTCTCTTTAACTTATTCTAAATAAGAAACTTGCATTTTCTCTTTTAAGAGACATCGACTCAGGATGAATGCTCCTCTCACACTATTATCAGCATCATAATAACAAACCTCTACTGCTGTGCTACACACCATGCTAAGCACTTTATCTAAATTCTGTTTAATCCAAACCACAAACCTAAGGTAAATGCTTCTATCATCTATTTTACAAACAAGGAAAGTTGACCTTAAAGAAAAGTTAGGTGAATTGTCCAAAGTTATTACACTTAGGATTGGCAGAGGAAGGATCTGAATTCATGTCTTCCGAATCCACCACACTAAAATGCCTGGTTTCTTCAATCAGAAAACGGCTATTAATCATCTACTACCTTTCAAGGTTAATTCTAATACCTGGAGTAGCTTTTCCAATCTGCACTGAGGTGCTTTTACAGAGCATTCATGAAGAGATAAAGGCCACAGTCTTCAGTACTTAACTAATGGGTCTCCAAAGGAGATCCTTTTCTCTTTCCATGTTTCCAATGACAGTAAAAAATGCTTCCTTGATATTTTGGAATCTTGAAGGGAAACATCCTACAGGCAAAAGTGTACCAATTGCAGACCCTTATTAATTGTCCATACTCCAACTTCTCACTTCAGGTAACATCTGCCACGTGAGCAAAGGGAATTGATTATAACCAAGGTGCCTTCACAACTCTTTGGATCACCGCTTGTTCATGCTTTCTTGAGATACAAAGTCAAGGGAAAACAGATGTTCATTTTTAAGTTCTAATTTAGACTTTAAATTAGAATCAAGTTTAAATTAAACAACTAATGGGCACTTACTTGCACAACATTGTTTTCAACCAGCATGGAGGTAACAAAAAGAAAAAGAGGAGGCTGGGCACTGTGGCTAACATCTGTAATCCTAGTACTTTGGGAGGCCGAGGCGGGCGGATCACTTGAGGCCAGGGGTTCAAGACCAGCCTGGCCAACATGGCAAAACACCATCTGTACCAAAAATATAAAAAAGTAGCTGGGTGTGGTGGCACAAGCCTGTAATCCCAGCTACTCGGGAAACTGAGGCATGAGAATCACTTGAATCTGGGAGGCAGAGGTTGCAGTGAGCCGAGATAGCACCACTGCACTCCAGCCTGGGCAACAGAGCAAGCCTCTGTCTCTAAACAAATTGAGATCCTCAGCTCTCCAGGAGTTCCGAACCTAGTGAGGAATATATAATAGATGCAGTATTTATAATGGAAATGAAAATATAGGGTTGTTTCTTCAAGAAGGACCTTAAAGGATGAGAAAGCTAAAGGCTAACAAAGATATCAACAGATATATATGGGAAGATTATTCCAAGAAGAGAATAAGTCTTTGAGAACAGGTCAACAGATGACAGACTGTAGATACGTTGGACTTAAGACTATCAGATTAATATGAATGGAGCTTGGGTATATGGAAGTG
Organism: Cacajao melanocephalus; assembly: GCA_963573385.1. Taxonomy (NCBI): domain Eukaryota; kingdom Metazoa; phylum Chordata; class Mammalia; order Primates; family Pitheciidae; genus Cacajao; species Cacajao melanocephalus. The sequence goes on from CAUYLG010032033.1 coordinate 60,958, forward strand.
GTTAATAACATCTGACTTGTTCATCCAATTGAAATTGTGTTAAAGTTATAGATTAACTTCAGGAAAAGAACATTTTTATGATGATTTTTTTCCTCATCCAAGGACAAAGTATGTCTGACCACTTTTTCAGACCTTGTTTTATGTGTATGTGGAAGTGGTAAGGGGAAGATGGGTTGTAATAGGAGATAAGGCTGTTCAAGGAGGTAAAAAATCAAGTAAGGCTCTGAATAATAGGCAGAATAGGTGGAATGTTAAAAAACATCTAAGAAAGGTAGTAAATATCTGTCAAACCACATGCTACAATGATGAAAGGATAAAAAATGTTTTTAGAGATAAAGATCTGTTTTACTGAAAGTCTGGCCTTCAACTATTAATATATAGTCAAATTTTAGCCACTTAAAACTTATAAACTGGTATCTGTTTTAAAGTTAATGCTTTTCCCAAAATCTAAGAAAAAATCTTTTGAGAGTAGAGAGAAGAAATTCTGTCTTTTTCCCCTCCTCTCCTTTTGTTTTAGGATTTAGTTAACAATAGTTCTATTCAAACCAACTTGGCCCTTCTGCAGTCTTCTAGGGGCAAATACAAACTTGTCACTGAATATGACTTAGCATTAGCTTTGCTTAAAAATCATGTAATATTTTTTATTTAACTGTCCATTGCTAAAAGCAAGCACTCAGTAAGTAATGAATAAGTTGTTCTATTTATTTCAATTATTAGTTATACAAAAAAAATAGTTTGTCATAAGGCAAGCAGAGGAGAATCAGCCGTGATTTGGTGGTTCTTGGAGAAGATACCCCTTCCTCAGACTACTGGATTTCTCTTCGAATCCCACCCTTTTCCTAATCTAGTTTGCAATAACAGAGGTATGCTTATGTTTTTGTTACACAATCAGCAAATATTTACTGTGCCTGGCACCTCTGCTTTATTTTTGTGCCCCTGAACGTATTTCACTCACCCTGAAAAGCTTTCTGATAGGACAGGGCACATGATCTTGATAACACATCACACAGCAACCTTCTACCCAGGGCACATGACAAAACAGATCAGCTTTCAAATATCAACACTGTTTCTCTCCCTGTATTTCACTATCAGGAAAGGTGCATGAACTGTGCAGATCACATGGCAGTTCACATGAAACTTTAATTGTCAGCTGTTCACAACAGTATCAATTCTGCCTCAGTGGCTACACCTCAGATTCAGTGGTTGTTCTGGGTTTCCAGAATCAAGAATCATATTTTCTCATCAGTGCAGTTATTTCCTTGTAAAATCATTCTGTTAACAAAAGTTGGCCTTTTTGGCTTTATTATTGTTTAAAATCAGTATTAAAATTCAAATAGGTAATGAAAAACTGTTACAGTCCCTTATGTACTGATCCACAAGACTGAGAAACAGCTCAGCCACTTGGCTCAGCCACTCCACCCCACAATGGGCAGGTCAATAGGGTAATTTAAAGCTAGGCAAAAAGTCAGTGGTACTTGCTAGAGATTGAACCAATGTCACACTCTCAAGTGAAACCCTCAATTCGGAAGTCAATCCTAATTCTAAAATTTTCCCTCAAGTGCCCTTGAAAATGAAGGAGCACTGCAACAACAAACTGGACTATGAGTAATTATATCTTGCCAGTGTGCAAATGATTGCGGTAGTGCCATCTCTTGTTCCGACCTGTTATGCAGGGTTACTGAGTTCCTACTCGAAGTGACTGACTACTAACAACATAGAGAAGAGTAAGGTTTAAATGGGAGGAGTATTTTATAGCAACTAGGGCAAGGGGGCAGGACAGAAGGAAAAAAACGTGTAAGAAAAAGGAAACAGCTAACAAGTGCCCACTCAGCTGATAGGGAAAAGAACATGAGACCTCAGCTTTCACCCTGGTATTCAAGGAAGAGGGTATTGAATCTGCTTTATTTCGGTTTTGTGGAAGTACTTTGGGTTTAATTTCTTTTTCAGTTTATATACTGTCTTCTGCAAAAATCAAGTGCTGGTTTTGACCATACACTTTAATAGTTCAGCACATTTCTAACGTACACTATGCACTTCCGAAGTACTTTATTTGTAAGTCCTCATCTAGGGAAAATTAATCAGCAAGAAGCTGTTGATGATGGACTACGTGCTCTCAATTACCCTGAACAAAGAAGCCTTCAAATAAACCACCTTGTATCTGAGAAGCAAAACTAATATTTGTGAAGCAACAATTCACAATACAAGAAAAAATATAATGAAGAGCCAATCATACCATCTGCCTTTATCCCTGGAGGTGGGGATTAAGGGAGAGAGGGGCTGGATATCCTTGGACACAACCTCACCCAGTTAAAAATCAAGACAAATTAAGATGTTCTGTACTTCTGTCCTGTCCTTACTTGACTAAGCCCATCCATCCGGCCAAAGGTAAACAAAGCAAGCGATGGGCAGGAAGAGGGTGAAACAGGTAGAGGGAAGATCCTTTGAGAAAGGCAGTGATGAACTACTTTGTCAATGAATATTTACTAAGCCATGTCCAAAGTACAGCTTGCTGTCTTCACTTCTTTGTCAAAATATTGCCCCCTCGCCCTCAGCAGGAACTGCGGGACCAGTCTGGGCAGAGGCACGAAAAGCCACATGACAGCATACTGCCTGAAGCACAAGGCACGGGGCCTCTGGACCTGTTCTGAGCCCTTCGCAGAAGACGAGCCCTACAAAGCCAAAGAAAACAGGAAACCATGAACACAACGAAGAGCACGAAGTCAACCTACAACTAGAAAAAAAATCAGAAATCTCTGCCGAGAATGGCTCGAACGCTTTTCTCAATCCTCTCTTCCTCTGCCTTCCAGTCGCCCGCCCGTCCCGCGCCCTGAGCCCGCCGAGCGTACCTCCCTCTCGGTCAGGTTCTTGTCCGGCCCCAGGAGGTACGGGGTCAGGAAAGGCTCGGACGGCCTGAGACTGGCGAAGAAGCCGTAGGCGCAGAGCAGCGCGGTGGGCAAGAACCAGCACTCGCGAGGGACCCGAGCGGTGCGCAGGAGCACAGTGGCCGCCGCCGCCGCCGCCGCCCGCCGGGACACCGGGCCGGGCACATCCATCCGGGGCGCGAGGGGAGGGGACCCGGCCCGGTCCCTTCCTTCTCCTCCTCCGCCAACTGGAGGGAGGGTCAGGCACTGCCCTAGCGCGGGCACTTGAAACTACGAGTGACGCCTTCTCCTTGTAAAGCCAAGCTGTTCTGGATTCGCCGCCACCTCCGGCTACAGGACCCTCACCCTCAACCTGCAGCAGACGCTTTTAGGGTCGCCGCCTGACCGGGCGGCCTGAGAGAGACCCGACCTAAGTCCCACCCTCCGCCGCCGCCTCCAGGCTGGGAACCAATCACAGCGGCCGCCGGGAATACTTGACTTCTCTCCCATTGGTTGTGGGTCACATGACGTAAACGGGCGGCGGTTGCAGCCCGTCACGCCGCGGACGTCCCCGGGCTCTGTCGTGGAGGACCTGTGGGACTCCAGTCCTAAAGCGACGGCTTGCGGCGGAGCGCTAGTCAGGCGGCCAGCTAGGGTTCGTGTCACACCCGCGGTCGGCTCCGTCACCTTCGGTGATGCCGCTCATCCGTCGGGAATGCGCCCTGTGGCCCTCGTCGCCCACTGGAAGAAACGCGCTGTTCTTCCCAACCACCGTTTCTTATCTTAATCATCGTCCCTCGAATGTCCATTCAGGTTCTGCTCCCGAGAGACAGTGACCGGGTCCAGGCAAAGATTTCACCTTGGGGAGGGGGGAATGTTTAACCTTTTCTCCAGCAGCTTTCGCGTTTTAAATTGTATTCATTTGCCGTGGAAAGATGTCAGAGGCCCAGGATCTAAGCGAGAGACTGAAACAAAGAAAGTGGATAATATTTTGAGAATGATGAACAAGCTGGTCACTGAACAGCGGAACCGTAATGGAGCCCCAATTAAAGGGTTTTGACTTTATTTCGTCACTTTTTGCAAGCATGATACAAAGAAAACAACTACGCTGCTGTTTATAGTTAAAAGGAAGGTGGGCAATCCTTAGTCATTACAGCAATCGCAAAACATGATCGATTTCTTCATTTAAAAACAAAAAGAGGTCTTGGCATAGTTTTCAAGGGCAAAGCATGACAAGAATCTCCAGTGCTTTCTTTCATCACCCTCGGTGTGCCTTTTTCTGCCTGACTCATAGCCTGGCTCTATCCTAATCCTTCCACTGCAAAGATGCAGCATTTAAAGCAGTTATTCCTGTGCAGTATTTGTAGAGTGAAAGATCCTGCCAGAAGCTCATGGAAACATTTTGGAACTATCTTACTCTTTTCTGTATGTTATTATCCATCTAGCACAGTTTTCTTCCTGTGGTAGCAAATGACACTTTTTTCAAGCATCAGCAACAGAAATGAGTCTACCAGATGGAGCAAGATACTAGTAAAGGGAAAGATTTGTTTCTAAGACTGCAGGAAAGAATGCACCCAAATTTGTGAGTTAATTAATCTGTGAAGAAATAACAATTGGTAGTATATACTTCTCTCAGTGAATCTCAAAGTGTGGTCCAGGAATCCCTGGGTGTCCTTGGGACCCTTTCAGAGGTTCCACAAGTTCAAAACTATTTTCATAATTATGCTAAGACTTTATTTCCTTTTCCACTCCAGAGGCTATATAATGTGTGATGACATCATCACTCTATAAGATAAGAGAATATGTGCTTGTGTATTCTTGTGTTTTTAAGACTTTCCATGTTTAATTGATTACCATATGACAATTATCAATAGGTATAATCCACAAAACCCAACAGGTTTTTTGGGGGCCTCAGTAACAAGGGTCCTAAGACCAAAATGTTTGAGGACTTCTAATCGACATTATTCAGTCCCCTAAACGCCAACCCTTCTTTTTTTTTTTTAAACGAAGTCTCACTCTGTCGCCCAGGCTGGATTGCAGTGGCACAATCTTGGCTCACTGCAACTTCTGCCTCCCAGGTTCAGGCAATTCTCCTGCCTCAGCCTCCCGAGTAGCTGGGATTACAGGCGTGTGCCACCATGCCCAGCTAATTTTTGTATTTTTAGTAGAGGTGAGGTTTCACTATGTTGGTCAGGCTGGTCTCCAACTCCTGACCTCGTGATCTGCCCGCCTCGGCCTCTCAAAGTGCTGAGATTACAGGCATGAGCCACCGCGCCTGGCCACGCCAACCCTTCTTATCAGGACTACAGAGGCAACACAGGTGGTTCTCTTGACAATTGCTTTTCATTTACATTCAGTGCTTTAGTAGAAGAGAAGAAAGAAAGACAAATCAAGCCAGAGAGGCCTTAGAAAGAGAAGCCTACTTATTAAAAACAGCTTTCTTGGCCAGGCACAGTGGCTCACGCCTGTAATCCCAGCACTTTGGGAGGCCAAGGCAGGCAGATCACTTGAGGTCAGGAGTTTCAGACCAGCCTGGCCAACACGGTGAAAACCTGTCTCTACTAAAAATGCAAAATTTAGCTGGGCAAGGTGGCATGTGCACCAGTATTCCCAGCTACTCGGGAGGCAGAGGCAAGTGAATCACTTGAATTCAGGAGGCGGAAGTTGCAGTGAGCGGAGAGCAAGACTAGTCTCAAAAAACAAAACTGCAACAACAAAAACAGCTTTCTATCCCTTTCCTGAGGCTTGGGGACCTAAACTATGTTAATCTGTAAATCACTGCTTCTGTAACTTTTCTTTAGTATAAATCACATAGGCACCTCAAATCTTCTTTGCAATAAGGTTGCAAATAAACAAATAGTAATTGTCCTTGAATTGGGTAGATGTTTTCTTATTATTTTTGTCTAAGAGGTCATTTCAATAGGCAGAATTCTAAGAATGATCCCAAGTGATACTTGCCTTTGTATAACCCCCACCCATTTGAGTGTGAGGTGGAACCTATGAATTTGATGAGGCAATACTCCTGTGATTATGTTACATTTTGACAAATGTGAGATTTTCCAGGTGGGCCCAATCTAATCACAGGAACCTTTAAAAGCAGCGATCTGCCTCCTGCTAATGGCAGAAGAAGAAGAGAGATTTGAAGGATGAAAAGGGTTTGACGTGCTACTGCTGGAGGGGGCTGCATTCCAAGAAATGCGGGCATCTTGTAGCAACTGAGACTGGATCCTGGCTGACAGCCAGCAAGGAATTAGTATATCACTCCCAGATTCGCAAGGAACTGAATTCTGCTAGAAACCTAAACGAGCTTGAAAGTAGGATTCTTCCTCCTGAGAAGAGCCTAGCCGAGTCAGCATCTTAATTTTGGCCTGTGAAACCGTAGGCGGAGAACCCATTCAAGCACACCTGGATCTACAGAACTGTGAGCTAAGCTAATGTGATAATATTTTAAAGCTGCTAAATTTTTGGTCATTTGTTTATTTGTTGTGCAGCAATAGGAATCTAACAGAAAGGTAAATCGAATGTATTTTTTAAATTGAGGCAATATTCACATAACATGAAATTAACCATTACATATTAAGTGCACAACTCAGTGGCATTAGTACATTCATGATATTGTGAAACCATCACTTCTAATTCCAAGACATTTTCACCACCCTATAGGAAACTGGTACCCATTAAGCAGTCACTCCTTTTAGTGACTACTTTTAGTCCTCCGTTTAGTCCCTGGCAAACACTAATGTGCTTTTTGACTCTATGGATTTGTCTTTTCTGGAGATTACCTACAATTTGTGACGTTTCATGTCTAGCTTCTTTCACTTAGTATAATGTTTTCAAGATTCATCCACATTGTAGCATGTATCAGTACTTCATTCCTTTTTATGGCTAAGTAATATGTGTGTATACAATATTTTGTTTATCCATCAATTGATGGATATTTGGATTATTTTCACTTTTGTCTATTGTGAATAGTGCTGCTATGAACATTTCTACACAGGTGTGTATTTAAATATTTATTTTTATTTCTTTGGGGTAGATACCTAGGAGTAGAATTGTTGTTGTGTCATTTGGTAATTCTTTGTTTAACTATTTGATAAACTGACAAACTGTTTTACACAGGCTGCATGATTTCACATTCTCATAAGCAACGTACAAAAGTTCCAATTTATCCACGTCCTTCCCGACACTTATTTTCCTTTTTGTAGTAGCCATCCTGGTGGGTGTGAAGTGGTATCTCATTGTGGTTTTGATTTGTACTTCTCTAATGACTGATGTTGAGCATCTTTTTATGTATTTGTTGACCAGTTGTTTAACTTCTTTGGAGAAATGTCTATTTAAGTCCTTTGCCCTCTTTAATTGAGTTGTTTGTCTTTTTGTTGTTGAGTTAGAAGAGTTCTTTATAAATTCTAGATACTAGACCTTTGTCAGATATGATTTGCAAATACATTTTCTTCCATTCAGTAGGGGTAAATAGAATATTGAGGGACTTTTTATCTATTAATATAAAAAAGCACGGAGGGGTGTGTTTTGCAAAAAATAAGATTTCACTGTATTATACACCTATGTTATACACTCTTCTGGCTCTTAGTTTTCTCACTAAGGAATAACTCCTGAAGAACATTCCAGGTGTTAAGGTATACCTCTAATTCTCTCTATACCTATATAATATCCTATTGCATGCATGTGCTGCTATTCAGCACCTACTTGTGGCCATTCATTCTGTTTCTAGTTTTTGGCCACTGCCAACAATGCTGCAGTTAACATTTTTGTACAGTGTATGTTTATGTATTTTTAATTTCAATTTAAAAGGATTTATTTACAGGAATAGGATTTCTAGGTTAAAGAGTATATGTGTTTTTAATTTTAATAGATATTGCTCAGTTGTTTTACATTAATAACTTACATTTTTACTAGCAATATATGAAAACATTCTTTTTGTACTGCATCCGTGATTACAGTTATAATCAGGCTTTCAATTTTTGTTTATCTAATGGGTATAAATCAGTGGTTCTCAATCTATAATGATTTTGTCCCACAGGGGACTTTTGGCAATGTCTGGAGACATTTTTGATTGTCATGATGGTGGGGGTGGGTGCTACTAGCTCCAATGGGTAGAGCCAGGGATTCTGTAAAATATTCTGCAATACTCGAGGCATCCCCCACAACAAAGAGTAGTATAGTAGTCCATCCCAGAATGCCACTAGTGAGGAAGATAAGAAACCATGGTATAAAGATACCTCATTGTGGCCAGGCGTGGTGGCTCACACCTGTAATCTCAACACTTTAGGAGGCTGAGGCGGGCAGATCACAAGGTCAAGAGATCGAGACCATTCTGAGCAACATGGTGAAACCCCATCTCTACTAAAAATACAAAAATTAGCTGGGCGTGGTGACCCATGCTTGTAGTCCCAACTACTCAGGAGGCTGAGGCAGGAACCCCAGAGGCGAAGGTTACGGTGAACCGAGATCACACCACTGCACTCCAGTCTGGTGACAGAGCAAGACTCTGTCTCAAAAACAAACAAACAAACAAAAAACAAAAACAAAAAGATATCTCATTGTATCTTCAGTCTGAAAATCTTTTCCATATGTTTGTCAGCTACTTGGATTTACTGTTCTGCAAATAGCCTATTTATGTTCTTTGCCCATTTTTTCTTTTGGTGGCTTATCCTTTTCATTAATTAATTTTAAAAAAGCTTTTTATATCTTTTAATCATTTTTTATTTGAAAATATTTATTTTTCAAATATACTTTTTATTGACTTCTGTAATATCTTTGCTAAATGGTAAAATCTTATTTTAGACCATAAAACACGACCTGAAAAAATTGTCAGACATACTGTGTCCTTGGATGAGACAAAAAGCATCATAAAAATGTCCTTTTCCTGAAGTTAATTTGTAACTTTAACACAATTCCAATTGGATGAACAAGTCAGACATTTTTAACCTATGGAATAGTGCAGGCTAGAAAGGAACATTGATTCTTACCTATTGTGTGACATAGAATTTTAGAGCAAAAAGAAGCATTAACATGCATTACTTTTCAGAGGAGGACACTAAGTTACAGAGAAGTTAAGGGACATATGACATGCTAAAATTGGAAACATTCTTGGCCCAATTTGAACTTTGTTCTAGAAATGATGGAATTCAATAAAAATAATTATCATAAACTATTAATTTTGGAAAAAAACATTGAAATTGAGACAAAGAAAAGTAAATCAGTTTACCAGGATAACCTAGAGAATTAGCCACAAATTCTAAATAGTCTTTGGTCATGCAAACTTGCAGTTCAATACTATTCCTCCACGCCATGTAACCTCTTAAGCGCTTTCCTAGTTAATGTTTCTTTACTTCCAATATACTGGTACCACAGAGCAGTTCTGGAAAACAGTGTATTGAAATGCCTTCCAAAGATATTTACTAGAACTTGGATTCTTACTTCATTCCTGTAAGTATGATAGGTACAAATACACATTTTTTCTCAACTTATACATAGGAACACTGAGGAACAAAGAATCTCAGTCCTTCCAGGTCACATTTATTTCCACAGCATGAGTATATTGACAGCCTGTTGTTCAAGGCCTTGCACTTGGTACTGTAGCAAAGATAAGACAATCCCCAACCACAGAGAGCAAATATGGTGAATTAGTAGTGAATCAATCACCCAAGTTCCACTCCAGGCTATGCTCCTGAAATGCTCCTAAACTGATGATTTCTTTCACAAACAGAAACAAGTTCTGTTCTGACAGTAATCATGAACTAAATGACTTGCTGTGCCATCCGGTAAAATGCCAGTTCAGCTCACACGTGACTCTTCTTTGTTTCTTAAATGCTTGACCCAGAATTTTGAATGCAGTCATCAAGACATCGCCCCACAGTTGAGCTGTGTCATGGAGCAGCCAGCCCATCTAAAGGGCTGCCTACTTGTCAGCCTGCTCAGCCTGTGTGGGCTGGGAATGTGATACCATGAAGGGGAGGCATTGCCACCCTTGCGTGGTACCAGATACCCTTTGGGAAAGTGCTCTGGGCCTACCTCATATATACTTTGTGGCACCATTCCTCCCTCCTGACTCTGCCTGTCTTCTGCCATCCTTTGACATGTAAATTAGAAAGCAGTCATCACCTACTGATCTCAAAAATGTCATCCTGTGTGAAAAGTCAGTGCACTCTAGGAGAACAAACTGGTTATTAACCATAATTCAGTTATTATTAAACCACTATCTTCATCCTCTGACTTACATTTATTTGATTGTAGTTTCTTGCCTCTAGTCTCTCCCTACCTCAAGCCAATCTTCATACCACAGTATGAAGAATCTTCCTCAAATCTGGTATTACCCTTACCCGTATCTCTGATTATTTAAGAATCACTGGTGCTTAATAAAGTAGAAACTTCTTATTTCTGACTTCTGCTAACTACTTCAATCTCATTTTCTACTAATCTCCATTAATGCATTAATGCTCACCAGCTTCTCAGATTATCATTCAGATGTCCTTTACCACTACCACCTTAGTTCAAGCCATCATTATTTATCTTCTGAGCTGCTACCCTAGCTCCTAACCCATTTCTCTGATCACAGCCTTCCCCTGCTAGTCTATTTGCCCAGCAGCCAGATTGACCTCCCTAAAGCCTAAATCAGATTATGCCACTCTTCTGCTCAGATCCCCCCAACAGCTTCCCATCAAATTTTGAATTAAATCCTAATTTACTGTGGTCTGTAAGGCCCTAATATATTCACTCCATGTCAGTATATCTCTAATCTTATCTCCTGTGACTGTCCACCTTCCCACTCTGGGCTAGTCGCGCTGGCTTCTTCATTGTTTCTTGTATGTACCAAGCACACTCCCACATCAGGACCTTTACCCTTGCTATTCCCTCTGCCTAGAACAGTCTCTTCCTAGATATTAGTATGATGCCCTCCCTCACTGCTTTCAGGTTTCTGCCTAATTATCACCTTATTCTACTTTAAATAGCACACATTCCCATGCCGGCCACCTTCTGTTCTTCTACCCTGCTTTCTTCATCTTAGCACTCATCCTCACTTGCTATATTGTGTAATTATTTAAACACATGTTTCTGAGAATGAGCACTACAATAAGTGTTCCATAAAGGCATGGCTTTGTTTTTATTTACTGCGCTAGAACAGTACTTGGCAACATACTCATACTTGACACATATTTGTTGAGTGTGAGTGAATGAAGTAAATGTCAGCTCCTTTCTGCACACTTCTCTGACACCTCTTGGGCAATTGCTCTATTTTCTGTTCCCTTGGAAATATGTATATATCTCTACTATAGCTATCACATTTTATTGTAACTTTTTTTCCCCACCAGTCTATAAAATCCTCAAAAGCAGATGTCTTATCATATCTTTCCTAGCACAAATTTGGTGAAAATGAGTAGAGTGAATGAAGGTAGAAGAATAGCAATACAGCCACACTGAAGCTTCTAGGATGCAAATGTCTGAGCCCTCATTAATCCCATCTTCAGGAGGCTACATTGGTACTAAATGTGGTATTTATTTCAGTAGAGATGCTCAAGGCAAAAACAATCTTTGACTGGTCTACAAGTTCCCAATTTCCCTTGGGAAAATACTTGGGTATTTTCCTGTAAACTACTTGGGTGGCTGAAGCTTTAAAAACAAGCTAATGCCAGCCAATCCTACTGTTTACATTAAAGAATTCCGCTACCTCAAAAAAAATAAATAAATAAATAAAATAAAAATAAAAATAAAAATAAGCTAATGTATAACAGTTTTGTCATAAGGCCATATTGCAAACACTGATGACATGTGGAATTCAATAACAAAATGAAATAGATATTAATAGGAAAAAGACTTTAGCACATTATCCACCTGAATTCCATAAGTTCTGTGTACCTCACTCATAGAGACTTTAGGAACCAATCTAGGGGAAATTTTGTTGTAATCAAAAATGGCACTGCTTAGGAATTGAGAATGCTAAATTCTCGCTCGGGTTTTTCTATAAATAGGCTACATGACTTAGGATAAGTGGCTGCATGTTGCATCTGAGGTTCCTCTAACATGGATGTTAGGAGTAGATGATCCCCATAAACCTTCCAGCTATAAAGTTCTCTGACTCTATTGATTTAGCTGGGAGACTCTTCCTAAGTAACAGGAACAGATTGAGTACTAGAAAAGGAATGTATTCTCTCTCAACATCAATGACCTTGAATGTGAGTGTATGATGACAGAGTTTTGACACCTAGCAGTGCCTGGACCTGGATCTCAAATGCCATTTGTACTCCTGCTTCTATAGACACACTGCTTTCCCCAAACTTGCAGAAACTAGACCTCTGTTAGGATGGAAGAGGGAAAGAGTTTGAGGCACTAGCTGGATTTGAGAGATGTGTTTAGCTGAGAAGGGCTTAGTCAGGAGACTGCAAACTTGCCAGCATTGTGGTGATTGGCTAAGCTCTGCTATTGGATTTTTCTCTGAGAATGAGAATGAATGTGGCCCAGCATTCAGGGTGTGTCCTTTGGGAGTTCCCAGGGGGCTTCCAGAGATTACCAGAGGCACAATGGGAGCAGACACAGTTACCTATGAGGTGGCAGTTCTGGAAGCCCTAACTGTGACTCAATGCAGCCTCCTTGTTTCCTCACATCAGACAGACTCCCATTTAGAATGGGGTTCATGTGAGACCAGAAGGGGCTGGACTATTTAGCCAAGACAGAGGTGAAATAATTTATTTTCTGATATACTTTATCTTAGAGAATATATCAAAACTTTTTTGGGAAAGTGTGATGAGTCTTGCTTTGTAAAAGCATGTCACCTCTTATGGTAATCTCCAAAGCAGCATTTACAATCACATGTGAATGAGTCATAAGTTAAGAAATCTTGAATGATCTGAAATAAGGGTATGTTGATTTCTCTCATCAAATATTTATTTATGGCACATAATGTACTCAAGGAACAGATATTAAATGCTTTGAAATTCTCAAAGCCACAGAGACAGGCTATATCTGTGAATGCTTCTGATATGTCACTCTCCTCTCTCCTTCCCTCTTAATGAGGTATAAATGCATTCAAACATACAATCATACACTTATTTTATCTCCTCTCAGTTATGTGTTCCCTATGTGGTTTGGTGAAATATTTTTAAATACTCTTCAATAGATAATTAAAGGTTCAAAAAAATTTTATGTAAAATTCTCCCAGATAGAAGAGATTGGTAAGGAAATATTCTTCCTAAGTCTCAATCTGAATACAATACTGATTCAGGACCCCCTCTCCAGGTTCTCATAACTGCAAGTTCCCATTGTGCTGTTCAGCTTTTGTGTCCTTAATTCTGATTTTCAAGATGAGGGATATTGGCTGGAATATTTACTAACAGTGAGAAGACATCTTCAGTTCTTGGTGAGACATTCAGGTATTACCAGAACATGACTATTTAAGCCATGTGTGAGCATGCTTGTCACTTCCTGCCTGGTAAACAACTTTTGGTTTTTGTGTACATGACTTCCTCTCCCACTAAGTTTAGGGATTTTTGTGATTAGAAACTAAGTGTGGTATTTTTCTTTCCTGATGCCTCCTGGTGTTTTAAATATAAGAGTTGTCCAGTAAGTGTTTGGTGGGCACATTTCTGATTCCTCATGAATTGTACTTTCGACCTTCACTAGTGCTTTCTTGCAGCTCATTTACAGGTGCCATAACATTCCATTTAGCTATAAACATTCCATTCTTATAGCTAGCCCAGTTCTTCTGTTGTGGTGTACAGATCTGTGTGAAACCATCTTTAGAGTCTGTCATGAACCACAGGGTAAAAAAGACCTATCTCTCTCTGTATTACAGTGTGAATATCCTTTCAGAAGAGGGCTTCATGCATGCTTTTGCCTATAACTCATATCAATTTCATTTCTAACCTCTCCTTCTCTAGTTCTCCACTGCCATTCTAGAGCAGAAGCTCTTCCTACTTTGAAATACAAAAGAAGATCTACAGATTCAGGACCTTGTATCTGGGAGGCCCACCAAGAACTCAGCCTCAGTTCTTTATTCTGGCAAAGGATACTTTGATATATCCTCATCAGCGAGGACAGGGACTTTATATAAGGAAGAGAAATTAATGAAACCTGTGAGCAGCTGAGTATTCTGATCTCTCCACTCTTACCCTATCTAAAACCTCATCACCTTGCTTGGCATATATAGAGCTTAGTGGTGAGTTGCATCAGGCTGACCTAGGTTTTAGGACCCAGCCACCATTATAACTTTTAGCAACCTAGGACAAGGTACCATTCCCTTCTAAGGCTCAGTTTTCTCATGTGAAATAGAGATAATAATATCTACTTCTTAGGGTAGTTGGGAGGATTAAATAAGATTATATGTGATAAATGTTCTGCATAGTACCTAGCACAAAATTGATCTTAAAAAAGGATCTATTATTATCTAAGTGCCATAGTGGGCCAGCTTCCAGGTACTTAGGAGAGATCCTTGCACAAAGTAGGAACTCTTGAAATACTTGTGCAGGCAGCAAACGCCAGTTACATTTTCAAATTTAGCTTTTGCTTATTTTGTCAGAGATTAGAGTATATTCATGAGCAGAGGAAAAAGACGGAAGAGATCCGGGGTTAAAAAATTTTCTTTCAGCAACTTTATTGAGGTATAATTTTTGTCTAATATCACCTATTTTAAGTATATATTTCATGAGTTTTGACAAACATATGTAGTCATATAACTACCACTGTGAGATCTGGGGGTTTTTGAAACAAGTCTCTGAGGTGTGGAAGGTGCTGGGATCTGAAACTGAAATGTAAGGTGTAACCCGACTAAGAAAGGAAAATTTACCCTGTCAGAGGTAGTTGAACCAGAGTGACTCCATTTTGAGTGAAGGCTAGGAAAATGAGGCTGAGACTTGCTGGGCTGCATTCTCAAAAAGTGAGGCATTCCTAGCTTCTAGATGTTTATGGTTAAGGGAACAAATTAATAATGTTTAATAAACCAGGCTTAGGAGTGTCCAGGTATCCCAGTATCTGGAGAACAAAGGTATTTTTAATTTTGCTTCAAAGAGAGTAATATCAATTCTTTCAAAATACAGAAATTAAGAAATCACAAAGCCTTGTAGCAAAACACATCTTTCCATGTATACAAGCATTGTACCTATGGTGGATGTGCTCCTCTTCTTTCTTTCAGGAACATCCTACTCTGTCTGTAGAGTAGCTGTTGTTTCACCACTTTACTTTCTTAATAAACTTGCTTTCGCTTTGCACTGCAGACTCACCCTGAATTCTTTATTGTGCAAGATCCAAGAACCCTTTCTTGAGGTCTGGATCAGGACCCTTTCCTGTAATGGCCTCAGGCTCCCGAGGGAAGGAGGTAAGGTGGATGAAAAGGTAGATAAATCAGCACTAGGAGGGGATAGGAGATGACATTGAAAACATTCCCTAATGTTATCTATTTTTCCAATGTGAGAAGAGGCAAGGTACATGCTGAGAAAAAGGTAAACAAGGATGAGACTGGTTCTACCTTAGAATATGAAAGTTTAAGTAGCATATGTGCGGAGCAACTGACAAGGAATATGTGTAGAAATTGCCCAGCCTGTATGCTACAGCCTGGGTATGGCATGGAGAGTGTAAGGGCTCAACTAACTCAAGGTTGGGAACTTCTCAGGGGTAAGAATGAAGGGCAGAAAGCCAGAGACAAGAATTTTCCCCAGGGTTTGTAAGTATTGTTGATGAACCGTGGGTGTACGTTGCTTCAAGAAGGAAGGGAAGCCATGAGGCGGCCCAGAGGTATGATGTAATAAAGGGATTGAGAGAGCTGGATTTCTCCATGAAATCTGACAGTGAGTGGGGCGTGAGTTCACATGAGCTGAGATGCACAGGGGGTTTCTGATTAGTTGGATTTAACATTCCATGGAGGACATATTCTGAAGGATGATGTATTAGTCAGTTTTCACACTGCTATAAAGATACTACTGAAGACTGGGTATTTTTTTTCTTTTTGAGACTGAATCTCGCTCTGTCGCCAGGTGCCAGTGCAGTGGCACGATCTTGGTTCACTGCAACCTCTGCCTCCCAGGCTCAAGCAATTCTCCTGCCTCAGCTTCACGAGTAGCTGGGTCTAAAAGCACGTGCCACCATGCTCAGCTAGTTTTTGTATCTGTTAGTAGAGACAGGGTTTCACCATGGTGGCCGGGATGGTCTCAATCTCTTGACTTTGTGATCTCTCTGCCTCAGCCTCCCAAAGTGCTGGGATTACAGGCGTGAGCCACCATACCCAGCCAGACAGGATAATTTTTAAAGACACAGTTCTACATGGCTAGGGAAGCCTCAGGAAACTTAGAAGGGAAAGTGGGCACATCTCAAATGGCAGTAGGTGAGAGAGAGAGAGAGAGAGAGAGAGAGAGAAGCCCGGGGGGAACTGCCATTTATAAAACTATCAGATCTTATAAGAACTCTCTCACTATCATGAGACTAGTAGAGAGGAAAACCACACCCATGATTCAATCACCTCCCACCAGGCTTCTCCCTCAACAGCTGGGGAATATAATTCAAGATGAGATTTGGGTGGGCACACAAAACCTAATCATATCAGGTGACAAAGTTCATGTTGTGCTCACAGAAATTGGCATACCACATACAGTGGAATGCAAAGTGCATCTGTTAACAATGGATAGAAAAGAAAGGATTGTTTTGACAACACTGGGCTTTTTTTTTTTTTTTTTTTTTTTTTTTTTGACAGAGTCTCGCTTTGTTACCCAGGCTGGAGTGAAGTGGCATGACCTCAGCTCACTGCCACCTCCAGCTCCCCGGGTTCAAATGATTCCTCTGCCTCAGCCTCCCGAGTAGCTGGGATTATAGGTGCCACCACCATGCCCAGCTAATTTTTATATTTTTAATAGAGACGGGGTTTCACATGTTGGCCATGCTTGTCTCAAACTCCTGACCTCAGGTGATCCACCCGCCTCAGCCTCCCAAAGTACTAGGATTACAAGCATGAGCCACGATACCAAGCCCAACACATGGCTTATAAAAAGCACTCCCAGTGTTTCAGTGGGTGGTGTTCTTACCCATAGTCTTTGGGAGGCAGCTACTACATTGTGTACTGCCTAATTCATTAGCAAATCCTAGTGACTTTGCCTTCAAAATGTGGCCGGAATTTCACCACTCATACCATTTTTATTGCTACCACCATTTATGAATATCTGTAACTGCAGCTAAATTGGACTTATTGATAATATCCTTGATCCCCTATAGCCTCTTCTTCTTATAGCTGTCAGAAAGATTCTTTTAAAGCACAAGTCAGATGGTATTCTTCTCTATTCAGTTCTGTCCAGTAACTTCCCATCTCATTCAGCTAATGAGCCCAAGGGCTGCTAGACCTAAATGGCTGCTCTATTCCCCACCCTCCATCTCTCTCCACCTTTCCCCACCCGTGTTATTCTTTGGTCTCACCTTCTGCTCTCCCCCTTGCTCAGTTGGCTTCAGCCCCCTGGTTCTCCTTGCTATTCCTGGATCACCCCTGCATGTTTTTACTACAAGACATGGTTCTTTCTGCCTTCTAAGTCTTTTTCATGTATGTCTGTGGTGTTTACTTCCTCACTTCCTTTGCTCTTTGCTCAAATATCATGCTAGGGCCTGCCCTGACCATCCTTTTTAACGTTGACTTCCTCCCCACCACAAACACTGAGCTCCCACTATTGATTTATTTTTGCCATAGGACTTACTACCTAATATCCTATATATTTTTCTTATGGTTTATTGTCTCTTTATTTCAACTTGTGAATAAACTCCATTCAAGTAGGAATTTTGTCTGTTTTGTTGTCTTCAGGACCTAGAACAGTACCTAGCACTTAATAAGCAATCAATAAATGAATTGACTACAAAGATATTTGTTCATGACTCTAAAGCAAAAGTTTAATTGAATGTAGGCTTAGATACTAAGAAAATGGATAACAAGACATGATAAAAATATAATTTTCTCTGGGAAAAAAGAAAGAAAATGAAAAGAAGAGATGAAGAATTAAAAAGCTGCCACTGTTTGCTAACAGATCCTTAATAGTTCAAAAATGGAGACAGGTCAAACGTCAGAGAAAGAAAATAAGTAAAACAAGGATTTCAGAAATCATTGGGAGGCCTTATATACTAAGTACAGATTCTAGGAAAAGCTTGTAATCTAGTTTAACATCCCTTTATCCATGCAAGTTTAGACTGTAAGGAACTGCAGAACCTCATTAGAAAGTATGTTTAAAAAGCATGGCATTAGGGTTAAGTAGTCCATTATGTTAAAGGAAGCTAAACAGGATGACAAGATGTATTTTGCCAAAATAGTTAATGAAAGTGATTACATCAAATGAAGTTCTCTTATACTTTAAACACCTCTATGCAAATAAACTAGAAAATCTAGAAGAAACGGATAAATTTCTGGACACATATATCCTCCCAAGATTAAACCAGGAAGAAATCGAATCCCTGAATAGGCCAAAAACAAGTTCTGAAATTGAGGCAGTAATTAATAGCCTACCAACTGAAAAAAGCCCAGGACCAGATGGAGTCACAATGTAATTCTTCCAGAGATACAAAGAGGAGCTGGTACCATTCCTTCTGAAACTATTCCAAACAATAGAAAAAGAGGGATTCCTCCATAATTCAATATATGAGGCCAGCATCATCCTGATACCAAAACCTCGCAGAAACACAACAAAAAAAGAAAATTTGGGGCCAATATCCGTGATGAACATCGATGCAAATATCCTCAATAAAATACTGGCAAACTGAGTCCAGCAGCACATCAAAAAGCCTATCTACCACGATCAAGTCAGTTTCATCCTGGGAAGCAAGGCTGGGTTCAACATATTGCAAATCAATAAACGTAACCATCACATGAACAGAACCAATGACAAAAAACACATGAGTGTCTCAATAGATGCAGAAAAAGCCTTTGATAAAATTCAACATCTCTTCATGTTAAAAACTCTCAATAAACTACATATTAATGGAATATATCTCAAAATAATAAAATCTATTTATGACAAACCCATAGCCAATATCATATTGAATGGGCACAAGCTAGAAGCATTCCTTTTGAAAACTGGCACAAGACAAGGATGCCCTCTCTCACCACTCCTATTTAACATAGTATTGGAAGTTCTGGCCAGAGCAATCAGGCAAGAAGAAGTAAAGGGTACTCAGATAGGAAGAGAGGAAGTCAAATTGTCTCTGTTTGCAGATGAGATGATTCAATATTTAAAAAACCCCATTGTCTCAGCCCCAAAACTCCTTAAGCGATAAGGAACTTCAGCAAAGTCTCAGCATACAAAATCAATGTGCAGAAATCACAAGTGTTCCTATACACCAGTAATAGACAGAGAGCCAAATCACAAGTGAACTCCCATTCACAGTTGCTACTAAGAGAATAAAATACCTAGGAATACAACTTACAAGCAACATGAAGGACCTCAAGGAAAACTACAAAACAATGCTCAAGGAAATAAGAAAGGATACAAACAAATGAAAAAAAAAAAGTCCATGCTTATGGATAGGAAGAATCAATATTGTGAAAAATGCTGTACTGCCCAAAGTAATTTATAGATTCAATGCTAGTCCCATCAAGCTACCATTAGCTTTCTTCTCAGAATTAGGACAAACTACTGTAAATTTCAAATTGAACCAAAAAGCATACATAGCCAAGATAATCCTAAGTAAAAAGAACAAAGCTGGAGGCATCATGCTACCGGACTTCAAACTATACTACAAGGCTATAGTAACAAAAACAACATGGTACTGGTACCAAAGCAGTTCAATGGAACAGAACAGAGACCTCAGAAATAAAACTACACATCTACAACCATCTGATCTTTGACAAACCTGCTAAAAACAAGCAATGGGGAAATGATTCCCTATTTAATAAATGGTGCTGGGAAAATTGGTTAGCCATATGCAGAAAACAGAAACTGGACCCGTTCCTTACACCTTATACAAAAATTAAGATAGATTAAAGACTTAAATATAAAACCTAAAACCATAAAAATCCTAAAAGAAAACTTAGGCAATATCATTTAGGACATAGGCATGAACAAAGACGTCATGACTAAAATACCAAAAGCAATTGCAACAAAAGCCAAAATTGACAAATGGGATCCAACTAAAGAGCTTCTGCACAGCAAAAGAAACTATCAGGGTGAACAGGCAACCTACAGAATGGAAGAAAAGTTTTGCAATCTACCCATCTGACAAAGGTCTAATATCCAGAATCTACAAGGAACTTAAAAAAATTGACAAGAAAAAAACCCCATCAAAAAGTGGATGAAGGATATGAACAGATATTTCTCAAAAGAAGACATTTATGCAGCCAACGAACATACGAAAAAAGCTCATCATCACTGGTTATTAGAGAAATGCAAATCAAAACCTCAGTGAGATACCATCTCATGCAAGTTAAAATGGTGATTATTAAAAAATCAGGAAACAACAGATGCTGGCGAGGCTGTGGAGAAATAGGAATGCTTTTACACTGTTGGTGGGAGTGTAAATTTGTTACACCATTGTGGAAGACAGTGTGGTGATTCCTCAAGGATCTAGAACCAGAAATACTGTTTGATGCAACAATCCCATTACTCGGTATATACCCAAAGGAATATAAATCATTCTACTGTAAAGACACATGCACATGTATGTTTATTACAGCACTATTTACAATAGCAAAGACTTGGAACCAACCCAACTGCTCATCAATAATAGACTGGATAAAGAAAATGTAGCACATATACACCATGAAATACTATGCAGCCATAAAAAAGAATGAGCACATGTCCTTTGCAGGGACCTGGATGAAGCTAGAAGCCATCAGTCTCAGCAAACTAACACAGGAACAGAAGACCAAACACCGCATGTTCTCACTCTTAAGTGTGAGTTGAATAATGAGAATACATGGACACAGAGAAGGGAACATCACACACCAGGGCCTGTCAGGGATTGGAGGGCAAGAGGAGGGAGAGCATTAGGACAAATGCACGCAGGGCTTAAAACCTTTATGATGAGTTGGTAGATGCAGCAAACCACCATGACATGTTTACACCTATGTAACAAACCTGCACATGTATCCCAGAACTTAAAGTAAAATTAAAAAAAAGAATTTATCTTAGTATAAAAAAGGAGGAGAAAAAGTTGTATTTTATGAGTGTCAAAAAAGTATAATGAGTAAAGTATTAGGGAAATAAGGGCATTGAGGAGGAGGATGGGGAAAGGTAGTTAAATATAAACCTGGTTTTATTTGCAAAGCTTTAATCTTGATAAATGGGACCTTCTTAAAGCAAACACCTTGTATAGGGAGCTCATATTTGTGTTTCAAAATCTAGGTTGTAGTCCAAACGATTTCAAATCTGAGAGAAACTTTTTGTTTAGAGTCCGTTGTACTTACTATTAATATGACAAGAAACCACAAAATATTAAGAAGTCAGCAATTACAAAGAAAATAATAGGTAATTATTCAAACCAAACCTTAAAAACTGAAAATGTATAAAATGTTTATTAAATCTTTGAGGGCTCTGCCAGGGACTATTCTTTGCAGTAACTAAAACTTCCTTTTCTATAAATGATTAACAAGAAATAGTTGTTTAATTGACTTGAAAGACTCCAAACATGCTATGTTCAAGAAAGATGATTATTAGAAATGGTTAATTTATGCTAAATGAAACATAAATAAGAATTAGGTTATACACATGTTTGAATGTTGATCTTCACCATATGTTCTGTGAACTGGATTAAGGTGTTCTACCCCCAAAACAGAACGGTGCTTTTTTCCAAAATAGCAGGAAAGAAATTAGATTAATAAAAATTTTCTCTACATTTTTTCCCATTAATTGTTCTGAAACATTTGGCTTCTATTGCCATTTGTGTATGACAGAATCTCGTGCAAGAACATAACAATTTTGTAAAAATGTAGTTGTTATACCTTGCAGAGTACACAATCTTGGGCTCATTATTACAGAGTAGCTATCAAAATCATGTTTTAGAGAAACAGTATTTATGATATGAGCCTTTGCCTGAATGAAAATGATTTTTAGAGACTGTAAAATCTACCTTTGGCTTAAGCCAGACCAGCAAAGAGCCCTGCACATGGACCACACAGCAGTAACTTCTGAAGACTTGTTTTTACTGGACTGTGCTTTGGTGAGAGGTCCTCAGCACCTCCTGCACAGGAAGTAGCCTGTATAATTTGCTCTTGTTAAAGGCATTCTGCACATTACATAGTGACCTCTTTCTGTGGACTTTAGGGAGAAATTTATTTTTAACTTTAGTCTCAATGAAAGTGTGTTCCTTTTTAACATTTTTGGGGGACACTATACTGTATAACTGATAGGGTATTTTTGTGCATTAGCTATTTTAAAAGTTCAGGTAAACCCAAGGTCACCCATAGCAAAGTCAATAGCTTTATGATATGCATTTTCCTGTTAGCTTCTTTCTGCTTCCTGTTTATGTTTCTACCTCCAGATTTGCTTTCTTCCCTACTTCTAACATATGTCATCTAGCAGTATTTTGTGTTTTGTTTTAAGCAACCTTAAGTCTTGGGGGGACAAGTTGAGAGATAAATATATTCATTTATACATAAATAAAATTACATTGTATTTAGTCATTTGGGTTTTATTTTATGCTAAGAACATTGTGTTTCACAGTTATTTTGCCACCTGAAAAAATACAATGTTTTATTTAAAATTCCAGCTGCTAGGAGTACAGGGAAGATTCTTCATAATATTGACAAATATCAAACCACACTATCATCAACAGCCAATAATTTTTAATTTTCTACTTTGCACATTGCAGAAAAGTACTGTTTTCACAATATCTATCATCTAGCATGCTGACCGTTCTTTCTAGTTTAGTTTCTGGCACAATTTATTTACCTCTCCCATTGAAACTCCTTCATTGGCAATGAATTGATTTATTTTGTAGAGAATTTTTTTCTTTATTTTATTTAAATCTTCCGATTTGTCTATGGATAGTTTATGATAATTTCTGAATCCTATACTAGGCCTGTGGGATCAGGATATAAACCAATGTCAGTAGTCCCTACCTCTGAGAAAAACATAATTAGGTCAGTTAAATCCACTGAAAAAAGTCCATGCAAGCTGTTCAATTCTTTGTTTAGCCTGAATAATTAAAGCTTGACCTCTATGTGAATGTCTTCAGAACTCTGGCTAAGTACAGCTGAACCAGACATGCCACCTACTGGGAATGGCATCAAATAGAGCTGCAGTAAAAAGTAATGAGCAGCAGATGGTGGTGATGGCTGTACAACAATGAGAACATACTTAATACTGCTGAACTGTATACTTAAATGGTAAATTTTATATGCATTTTACCACAATTTTTTAAAAAGTAATGAGCAGTATTAAAAAGTGTTAGAGAATAGTAGGAATTAATATTAGTAATTAATACCATTATATTCATATTATAGTATATCATATTTTTGTTATAATGCTAATAATACATACTGATACAATGCCTACTATGTGCCAAATACTATTCTAATCATAGAATTATAGCCTTTGTCACTATTTCTCCCAGACTACTCATAAAAGTTTTTAAAACATTTTTACTTGTCGTATCTGTAAACAAGATTGCCGCATTCCAGACTTTCAGAAAGCATTTTTAATCAGCAGGAAGGAACTTCAATACAAGGTGGCGATAACTAAAATGGTAAAGCCATTACCAAATTTCCTGTCAATGAAAAGCAGGTGGGAGTATGAAATTAACTGGACTTCATTCCTGAGATACTGAGAAGCTGCTTCTAAGTGTGAAACATGAAAGTACAGATAAATTGGAGGTGGTTTAGATATAGACCAGTGGTAAAAATAAAACCATTGCACAAGAGCTTTGAATGCTTGTCATTGTCCAAACATCCTCGATGATCCTCTCATCTCCATTCGTCAGTTTCTCTCATACAACATACTTTTACCCGTCTTCTCCCCGCTCCAGTGTCATTCTCTTATTACCCTAAACAAGTCAGAATCCTGTTCTCGAAGGCATCTTCTGTAATATTTCCAAAGGTGACCCACTTTTAATCTGGTCACTACCATCTATAATTCACAATTTGGAGATTAGGGATATGTATTGTATCTGTGTGTGTCTCTCCCCACCCTCAGGTCATCAGATCTACCCAGGTAACTCCTTTTTCTTTTGACCTTGCATGTATGCTGGTTTATGGGCATGGTACAGATGGAGGGAGGTGGATAAGTCGTTATTAGATGGTACAGAGAGAGTAGGAAAAATGAGTAGGTATGTCAGAAAAAGCGTACCAGGTCCTGAATTTGAGCATAAAGTTTTTATTCTTCCTGGTTTTTATTGATCCTTATCCCATTCCTCTCTTCTTTGGAGTTCTGCACAGGGCGCCTTCACACATATCTAATATGAAATCATCTAGGTTAAATCATCTCCAAAAGTTTTCCAGGTCTGATTCCATCCCACAAGGGCTAGTCATCTAATTGTCTTTTTCTTTACTACTCAGGTTGTAATCTGTTAGGCTTGATAGTCTCATAGTCTCTATTTGCTTCTTATGTTTGTCTTCTCTCTTCAACTAGATGATGTATTTGAATAAGCCAAAGAAGTGTCTTTTATTTCCTTCACATACTCGCCCCTACAATGCCTGTCATAGTGGTTTGTTGTGTAGATAGAATGAGCTTAATACTTTTTAAAAAATTAAAATGATGATACATTTGGAGAGGTTAATATCAAGTTTTTTTTATATATACCAAATGCAAAATACATGTATATGTTTTGGTGGGGACAGTTCATATAAGCCAGAGATAATAAAATCTTAAAGCTCTGTAGTTTCTCCCAACAATTTAAGTACTTGGATATGAAAAGCCTTGTTATCCGGGCATTGACCATGTAAATATCATTCCACATATAGTCATTTTGTCTTTGTCCCCAGCTTTCCCTATCTCTAGGCTATGAGAACGTAAGAACTTGGGAGAATTAGGCATTCAGAATTTTCCATAAAATACTTCTGCATTAGGAAAAAAAAAAACAAGAAAAATACTAACATGGAACTGTCGGATATTTTTAAGTACGTGTTAGGCCCACTGCATTAGGGAATGTGCCAGTATTTTGTAAAACCAAAATTCACTGCCTAGTGAATTGTTCCTTCTTGGTCTGCCCAGAGAAGTAAATGGTGAAATATTCATGGCTTTTGGGAACATCCAAGCTATTTGGCAAGAGTTTTTCCCTGGGTTTGCCAAAATGACCCTAAACTCAAAATATGGTATTTATTCAAAATTATTATTAAAATGGCATGACTTTTATTTAATAACTTGAAAGAATCCTGGAGAAATAATTTCATGTTTCTTCTAGCCCTTTCATATTTTTTATATTTTCACAGCTATTCTTTTCCAACTTGCAATTAGAATGACTAATAATATTTAGAATGTTATCTGTTGGTTTCTCTTTTTAAGTTATGATTCTACCATAAGTCATTTAACTTCTTTCCATAGCACCCAGTTATAACAAACAGTGGATTATGTTATGTCACTGGAGGATACTATGTAGTCAAAGTTGTAATTTCATCTAAGTGACCTCAGAGAGAGAAATACAAAATGGAAATTCTTTTTTATTTCAAAATAAGAGGGATTTTAATATTTCTACACAGCATCAGATAATAGCCCAAACAAACATATTGATCCCCAAACAAGTATTTTCCAGATCAATTAATAGTCATTATCAATTAATATTCACATCTACCTGTCTGGGCAATGGATGAGAAACATTATAATTTCCATTTTATGGAAGAGAAACCAGACTAAAAGGCTAGTGGTGTGATCATTTGGTTTCTGGTTTCATTTCTGACACTAGCAAGCAATATCCTTGGGTAAGTTGTTTAATCCTTGAGGCTTTATTTTTCTCAAGGATGGGATAATGAAGCTGGACCTCAGGCTCCATTCCCATCTCTTCCCTACCCCCCATTATTTCATATGATTTTCTTGCCTCTATTATACCTTAGTAAATTCTAGATCAAGAGAGATCCTGCCCAATTTCACGGTAGAGAAGCCCAGGACTAATGTGTAATGTGTGGGGCTCATTGCAAAATGGAAATGTTGAATTCCTTCTTAAAAAATTAAGGATTTCAAGAGGGTAACAGCAGAGCATTATATTAAGCATGTGGTCTTTCTGAGCATGGGACCCTTTGAGACTGAACAGCTCACACACATCCATGAGGTTGGCCCTGTGGAAAACAAATGTTTCCCTTACCTTCCAACACTCTTTTGCTTTTTTAAAATATTTTTTTATTGTACTTTAGGTTCTGGGGTACATGTGCAGATCTTACAGGATTGTTGCATAGGTACACACATGGCAGTGTGGTTTGCTGCCTCCATACCCCCATCACTTACATCTGGCATTTCTCCCCATGTTATCCCTCCCTGACCTCCCCAACCCCTGCTGTTCCTCTCTTGGCCCCCCCAACAGACCCCAGTGTGTGATGTTCCCCTCCCTGTGTCCATGTGTTCTCATTGTTCAACACCCACCTATGAGTGAGAACATGCGGTATTTGATTTTCTGTTCTTGTGTCAGTTTGCTGAGAATGATGGTTTCCAGATTCATCCATGTCCCTGCAAAGGACACAAACTCATCATTTTTTATGGCTGCATAGTATTCCATGGTGTATATGTGCCACGTTTTCCTTGTCCAATCTGTTGTTGATGGTCATTTGGGTTGGTTCCAGGTCTTTGCTATTGTAAACAGTGTTATTATGAACATACGTGTACATGTGTCTTTATAATAGAATGATTTACAATCCTTTGGGTATATACCCAGTAATGGGATTGCTGGGTGAAATGGAATTTCTATTTCTAGGTCCTTGAGGAAGCGCCACACTGTCTTCCACAATGGTTGAACTAATTTACACTCCCACCAACAGTGTAAAAGTGTTCCTATTTCTCCGCATCCTCTCCAGCATCTGTTGTCTCCAGATTTTTTAATGATTGCCATTCTAACTGGCATGAGGTGGTATCTCAATGTGGTTTTGATTTGCATTTCTCTAATAATCAGTGATGATGAGTGTTTTTTCATATGTTTGTTGGCCTCATATATGTCTTCTTTTGAAAAGTGTCTGTTCATATCCTT
>CAUYLG010032035.1:0-38427 GCA_963573385.1 Cacajao melanocephalus
GTTCTTAGTTTCCTTGCATTGGGTTAGAATATCTCCATAAGCTCTGAGAAGTTTGTTATTACCCACCTTCTGAAATCTGCTTCTGTCAATTTGCCAAACTCATTCTCTATCCAGTTTTGTTCCCTTGCTGGTGAGGAGTTGTGATCCCTTGGAAGAGAGACGTTTTGGTTTTTGGCGATTTCAGCCTTTTGCGCTGGTTTCTTCCCATCTTTGTGGATTTATCTAACTTTGGTCTTTGAAATTGGTGACTTTTCGATGGGGTCTCTGAATGGATGTCCTTTCTGTGGATGTTGAAGCTATTTCTTTCTGGCTTTTAGTTTTCCATCTAATAGTCAGGCCCCTGTGCTGCAGGTCTGCTAGAGGTCCACTCTAGAGCCTGTTTGCCATGAGTACGGGGGCTGCAGAGCAGCAAAGATTTCTGCCTGTTCCTTCCTCTGATAGCTTCAATCCAGAAGGGTATCTGCCAGATATCAGCCAGAGCTCTCCTGTATTAGATGTCTATTAGTCAGGATAAAGGGGGGGTCAGCGGAAGTACACCCCGTGGCAGTGCTCCCATCATCTGGCAAAGTACCCCCTTCACGTGGAACTAGAGGAGGTGAAGAACAATTAGCCACAATTGCTTTACAAGGCTAAGAGTTATATAAGACATGTACACAGATCCCTGGACAGGTAGAATCTTGGGGGTGGAAGATGTAAGGGACAAAAGTAAATTTGCTGTTTACTCACTATTTCTTTCCACAGGAGCATGGAAACATGCTATGGTTGAAGAACATTTAAGCAGCAAGAATGAAAATCTTGGTCCAGACTTTACTTAGAGACAGAATTCAGAGAAGCTTCATATAGTCACATTATTATAAAGGGAAATTTTAAAATTTTATCTAATTTTATAATTTGCTGGAAACATTGAAACTTGAAATTAGACAACAGGCTGGAATTTTCAAAACCACATTATACAAACCTTTCCTCAACAATGTCTAAGTAGAAAATATTCTTTTATAATATAGAAAGAAAAGTATGTGTTCATGGGAACCGATTATTTAGGTTTCTTTTGCTAATCTTACTTTTGACTTGTTAGTTGAAAATTGCACAATTAAATATTCTTTGAAAGCAGTTCCAAGGCTTGAAACTATGCTTGTCTTGGACTCCCTGTAACTTCTTGCCTGGATATTACATTAAATGTCATTGAAACATTTTAAAAAAAATGAATCACAGTTGTATCTAGCATTTGATACTAATTGGTATTATTTGGTCTATGAAACAGTGAGATCAAGGTAGAAGTTGAGCTTCGATCTGATGCCTAGGAAAGCCCACTCTTCCAATTTGGGTGACTTTATTGATTTCTAGCCCTGGATTTGAGAAGAATGTTTGTAATGTGTATATTCTTTTCCTATGGATAGAGTCATTTTAAATATATTCTCACTTCAGTGATTTGATCAGATAGAATGTCATACTCTCAGTTCTCTGAAAGCTTTTCTGACTGGCTTTTTCTGTAAATTAATTGTTGAGAATGTCCTGATGGTGTATATGCCATGGTTTTTATACTCCACTTTGCCCCACCCCTTCAATAATGTTTTTTTCCTTGTCTTATTTCTTGCAATTGTCTCCAAGTTGGTGACAATGTACAATTTTTATCAAGTAAATGCTAAATGTTCAGCGATCCCTCTAATGCTTGAGCTCAGAATACACATGACACTGCAGTCCCTCTCTTTTCAAGTCAACTCTTGGGTTCCTTTTAGATTCTATCTGGGCAGGATTTATGATTCACTATTTTGTCTCAAATTAGCCTGAAAATGCCTGCCATTCACATAATTTTAACTTGATTAAAATTTGGCCTAAATATGTCAGTTGTTCTTTTGGCACAAATACTACCAAGGTGGTAATGGAAATTAAAGTACTACCTGAGATTTCTCTTAAGTTTGTTGAATGGTGGGTGGAGTGTGTGGTATATATCTGTGTATCCATGTGTGTATGTTTTTTTCTTAATTAGCATATGCAAATCTGATTTATTTGCTCGTAAAGTGCCATGAAACTGTTCTGTATGATAACTGTTTATTTTGAATTATTTAATTCAACGAATGTAAACTGATGCATAAAATGATTTACTTGGATGAAAGATAATTATGTGACTAAAGATCCTGATTAATTGCGTTATTCAATTCACATCAAACTGAATCTAAAATGTGAAAAACCATTTTATTCCATATAAATGGGGGGCAAACTAGGATCTTTTTTTAAAGAAATCAGAGTTGAAGACAGGGCCTTTGTTGCTATGATTATGTTTGTGATTTTAATTGCCAAGATATTCATGTTTGAAAAGGATCTGCTGTCAAAGCAAAGATGCAGTAAATGTTCATAACACTTTTCAACAATGGCAATTACATTGACAATCCATTTTGAGAATAACCATAATGGTTCCATTTAGTGTGTGTTCTGTGAAAGAGCATCAGGGTCAATATCATGCCTATGAAAACTTCGGATATAGCAGGTACTTCTATTATGTCATTTCCATTGATGTTATGGAAGGAAAAATGGAGACCTAAACCCTGAAATAATGGAATAGAAAAAGAGCCTTCTATTATGCTGCTATTATCACATCTGAGAGGCACTCCTGTGGGAAACCATGCAGCAGAAACTTCTATTTGAACTTTTTAATGCTGCTTTTCTTTAGAAAATTGAAAAGGGGGAAAAAAAACATTGATTTAAAAAAAATACACACAGACACTCTGGGAAAATGTTGAGTTGTAAAGTCAAATTAGTGACCTAACTCTATTATTTCTTTAATGAAGTATTGTTTGGAGACTAGAGGAGGGATAAAATGAACTTTCTGACCCATTTTGATTCTCAAATGATCTGATACAGAGAAGGTTTTTTAAAACCTAGAGCAATTAACATCAGCCTTGAAATAAAAACTAAAACAAAATATAAAACACACACACACACTGAAACCCCTAAACAATCCCAATTAGTTTACTGAACTCCAAAATATTTTAAATAGTTTTGTCCTGCTACTTTTGAGAACACCGAAAGTGAAAACTTTTAGAAGAGAGGTCAGGAGAGACAAGAAACATTCCTAGACTTCTGCTCTTCCCTTTCAAGGTGGAGGGAGTAAGCCCCAAGGACAGGCTGACATGTATGTACCTATGTTGGTGTGCTGGAGCCAGCATCCACTGGCTCAGGAAAGCCAATTGTTAATTTTCAGAAAATTTGGAAGTCAGTTTTTCAACAAAACCATAATTTGGAAATAAATTATATAACTATGAAATTAAATTATATTGAAAACAAGAGTAATAAATATTCAAATTCATCTTTTTCTAATTAGTTTATTACACTTTACGACTATCTATGCCCTTGAGGTCATTTATATTTATTGTGTCTATCTGTAGAAAATACCATAGAATGATATGCTACTGCACATTCCTTCCAAGCACAGTACTTTGATGTCTTCATAGCTTGAAATGAAAAGTGGAGTATTTGAAAATGGTCAAGGTAGTAATATTTACCCATAGAAATCAGATATCATATTGTAGCAAATGCTACAAATAAGTCTTGATTTACTGATTTGCTGATGGTCTAGACTTGAGAAAGTGCTATATGATGTTAATAATTCAGATTAAATGTAAAAGTGTGTAGTGTGTGTAGCTATTACATTGCTTATAAGTCTGTAGGTTGGCTGAGAGTTAACTGCCATAGGCTGGGCTAAGCTGATCTTGGCTGGGCTTTCATGTATATGCAGGCTGGTTGGAAGCTTTGTTTTAGTAAAGGCTGAGCAAAGGCAGCTTATCTGCAGCAGCTTTGTATCTCATGTAAGGCTATTTGGGACACCTTTGGTTAAGGCCCTTTTTTTCATTCCGGTGATTGAAACCAACGAAGTAACTGCAGGCTTACATACATATGCTATATGGTATGACCTCAGAGTGCTTCCTTTTTATGAGTATGCAGACTTGCTGGGAGGACTCTCAGGGAACATAGGTGTTTGTTTGGCCTATAGGTATTGTTCTGAAACCAACAGGCAAACCCAGGCATGTCTTTTGATGGCCATGGCTATTTCAAGCCTCTGTTTACAAAACATTTGCTAATGTCTCACTAGTTATGCATTTAACCCAGACTCATTAATAGGGAAATATGCTATATCCATAGGGAGAGGGCATTGTAAATATTTTTTGGTAAAGAAGTGTACACAAAGGAGGTGAATATTGAAGCTAATGCCACCTATCTCAGATACTGAGGCTGACTGACCAATAGCATTGGAAGAAAACAAAGAATATGCTCTCCTGGAGGCAAATGAAGAACATATGTGAAGGAAAACATGATCCTCTATGTGAAATGTTGCTAATAGGTCAAATAAGATGAGCACTGAGCATTGAACATTGGAAGCCATTGGTGACCTTTACAACAGTTTCAGTGTAGTGATGGGGACAGATTTTTGATTGGTGTAGACTTAGGAGATAATGGAAGGAGAGAAATTGGAGAGAATGGTTATAAATAATACATGGATTTTAGCTGCAAAGGAGCATAGGAAGAATAGTCTAGTACCTGCCTGAAAATGGAATCAAAAAAGATTTTTAAATTATTTTTTTTATTTTAATATGAGATAAAAAATAGCAAGTTTTATATGTGGCGAGAATCACTCAGAAGATCAATACTCTGCAGCAGGGATCTGCAAACCTCTGGCTGTAGACTAGTACTGATCTGTGACTTGTTAGGAACCAGGCTGCACAGCAGGAGGTGAGCAGCAGGGAAGCGAGCACCTGCTGGTCTGTGTAACAATTTTATCTTCCATGAAACTGTTCCCTGGTGTCACAAGGGTTGGGGACCGCTGCTCTACATAGAGCACAGTATTGCTGGCATGATGTTTTTGCATAGGCAGGAAAATAATCTGGTACACAGTTGGAGATGTGTGTTTAGATGGATCCTGAGGAGTTTATAGTAACAGAAGTGAAGGTAGAATATGCTGGTATTGAAGAAATTTGGTTATATGAGTCTGAAGAAGCTCCACAGACTTCTAAACTCTGGAATGTGTGATGTAAAAGAGAAAGGACCATCAGCATAATTATCTACAGCTGATAACATTACTACATTATTACTTCAGAATCGTCTCCTCCCCAAATTTTCACTTTCTG
Source organism: Cacajao melanocephalus (assembly GCA_963573385.1). Taxonomy (NCBI): domain Eukaryota; kingdom Metazoa; phylum Chordata; class Mammalia; order Primates; family Pitheciidae; genus Cacajao; species Cacajao melanocephalus. Next base: position 5,121 of record CAUYLG010032035.1, read on the forward strand.
TGGCAACTCTCAGTTTTACTTTTTTTGTGATTTTCAACTAGCATATGTATACACTGGATGTCAGCATAAAAATGTTCCTCCCTCTGCTCCAAGGACAAAAAAATCGTATTAAAGCACATTCATTTCTAAATGTTGCTTTAGACCTGAGAGTGTAAAAGTCTTTTTATACCAACTGAAACCAACTGCATGGTTGAAATTACTCTTGAAGTACCTCTTCAGGATTAAACATCTGAAACATTCATTGACATGAATCAACCACTGATAGCAATTGGCTATTAAGAGTTTTCTTTTTCACAGTAACTAGAGCTTGATTAACTCAATGGATAAGAAGCCCCAAGTACACTTGTAGCAGTCACACACACACACACACACAAAAAAAAAAACACTAAATTAGAAGAAAAATAAAAGCTAAGGATGAACAAAACATCTCATGATATCATAAGACCCAAGTGGAATTTGCTAAAGAATGCTATTTGTTCTCCTTATTATGAATTTTGTTTGCAAAAAGCAACAAAAACTGTGATTGTCCTCAAGTACTGCAGTATTTAACTAGAGCCTTTTCATATTAAAGTTGCAGAATCTATACTTTATTATTATTTTTTTTATTCTGCCAGAAATGAAAGTGGCCTCTAGCAATAGTCGGAGGTGATCTTGTTTTCCTATCAGATTGCTTAGCCCAATATTTGAAAGAAAATAGATAGTGCTAGAATGTAAATCTGTTCTTAAAATAAAAAAATTAGAGATAGTGAAAGGCGACAGACAGATTGAAAACTAAAGAAATAAAGAAATCCATCCTCCATGAGTTTTGGCATTTAAAAAATAAATTCTATGCCAGGGATAAGAAGGGCATTTGAGACACCTTTGGCCAAGGCTCTTCTCTTCATTCCGGTCATTGAAACTATCCTAGTGACTACAGGATTACATACATATGCTGCATGGTATGACCTCAGCCTGACTCCTTTGCCAAGCTGTGCAGAATTGCTGTGAGGGCTCTCAGGGCCCTTAGGTATTTGTTTGGGTAGAGATACCACAATGTTTTCTAGCTCTGTCTTGTAGCCTGCTGTTAAAAAATCATTTTGAATGACTGCTTTAAAGCTGAGCTATCGTTGATAAAATTTTGAAATTTATGTCTTTTACAAAAAGGCATAACCTTCAAAATTAAAAATAGTCTTCAAAATGAGCTAAAACTATTTTCTCTTTATTTATTTTGACTAATGAAGTCATGTACATTATGCCTTTTGTCAAGTGATGTATAAAGAAAATAAAATACAGTTTCCTTAGAAAGGAAACCATTAGAGGCACTGTGGGAACCTAATCAGATATAAAAGTGGCATCAGGATTTTGGAAATCCATCTCGTGTTCAATTCACCATGTAGAGTAGTAAATGACTCTATTTATTATCAATCCTTCTCTTATTTATGGTCTTCAAATAGTAGTGTCAGAAGCCAATGCAATATAGAGTTTTCAATGGCAAATTGCTGCTTGACCTGACATTTCAGGTAAAAATACTGTGATATCCATCTGTTCTTAAACTTTTTCTCTTTGTTACCAAAACGGCTATAAACATGGGGCTTCCCCATTACAAATTAACATCTGAAAACACTACACAAAGTCCCTTTCAGTGTATAGTCACATATATTCACTCCCATTCTTACCCTAATATAACAAAGTAACAGATTTGAAACTTAACAGGGCATTTCAAAAATTTGATATTCTTTGATGAAATTATAAATTAGAAATTTTTGCACCTTCTGGATTGGGTAGTTTTGTTTTTTTTCTTACTTAAAAGCTTTCACTTAACATTTGGAAGTATTATAGACACATAGAAAAGTGCACAAATATAAAACTTGATGAATTTTCACAAAGTGAACAACACACCCATATAACCATCCTCTAGACTGTTAAACAGATTAACTTAGAAGCTTTCAATGTGCTCAGATCTAGTCGCTACGCTACCTACAAGGGTCATTGTTATCCTGACTTGTGAAAGTGTAGTTTATTTTTACTCTGTTTAATACTTTAATATTTATAGATCTATATACCATGTGATGTTTTGAGTCTGTCTTCTTTTGTTCAACAATATGTGCATTAGAAACTCATGTATTTAGTGCATAATAGTATATTACTCAATTCCATGGTTGTATAACATTCCATCATGGAAATATGTCATTTTATTTATTTCTGGTCAGGGGATATAGATAGTGTTGCTATAAACAACATGGAACATGTATTTTGATAAACATTTAGATGAATTTCTATTACATATATACTTAAGTGAAATTACTGGGGCATAAACTATATACATGCTTAGCCAATCAGTTGTCTAAAATAATTATATCAAATTACACTGCCACTAGTGCTATATGAGAGTTATGTTTCTTTCACATTTGAAGCAATATTGTATATCACTGACCTTTTTCATTTAACTATTTTATGCGTGTAGTGGTATTACATTGTGTATGTATGTGTAACACTTTTATTAAGATATAATTGACTTAAAATATTCTGCACATAAAAGACACCATTTGTTCAATTTTGACATGGGTAGTATATACATCCTTGAAACAATTACCACAATCGGGATAAAGTAGTAAATATATTCATTACCCCACAAATGTTTTCTCATTCCCTTTTTAATTTCTCCCTTCTACCACACCTCCCACTCCCATGTTCAGTTTCTGATTGTTTCAGGCGGAAGGGTAGATCTGATTCTTGTTACTTTTATCTTAGCAAAAGTGAAAATTGCACTGTGATTGTAAATTGCACTTCTCTGATGGTTAATAAAATTGCATAAAGTTTGATGGGCTTATTTTTGATAGCATTATCTTCTAGCTTTATTTTGACCATAAAGAGAAGCATAAATGGTAGAGTCCTTGCTGTAATCTCTAAGATAGCCACACAAATGGAAAGTTAATCATTTTGTTCTATGAGATCATAGCTCAGTTGTCATTTTCACCTGGTGTCAACTTATTTATACTTTATATAAATTTATGTACTTATCATATTGGATATCCAAATGTTCCAGTTATCTTATAAACAATCCTCTACAGATCTCAATAAAAAATATTTGATGAAATGATAAGGCAATGAGTTTCATAGGTTATAACTTCTGGGGATATTTGATTTGGCTATTGACTAACTAGAACTCTTCTATGCTACTCTTGTTATGAAACAATTGATAAATAAGACCAAAAAAGAAAAAAAGGAATAAGGTAAACAAAAGTCAAAATGTCACTTTTATTAGAGGGATAATGGAGAAAATAATTTAGATCATTTTGCAATTCTAAACCAGGACTTAGACAGATTTCTGCACTCAGTCCAGGCATAACTGGACTACAGAAGGCCTTTATTCACATGCAGGTAAGAAAGAGAATATGGGTCACACTTATTCAGACTTTCCTCCTAAAGCCAAGAGTTTTATAAAATTCTTTCCTATCCCCAGGATAGCTGTAAGCGATAGGGTGAGAGAGCATCATTATTGCTGGTGGAACTCAATGAATGGATGAAAACTTTGGGGGTTCCAAAGAGTGACAAGCAGCTTTTTATTCTTTTAATCCACTGACATTTAATCACTAAATCTTTGGTTAGCTAAGAATGAGACTATCTGTGGATAGGAAAGTCTAACACTTATCTTCATTAGACTGAGTCCCCCAAATAAATTACCACTTTACTAGATATCCTTCTGAAACAACTGCTAGATGACACAATTTTGCTCCAGAGGACTCTAAAATAGGTCCAAACTCTACATTCATTAAATCAACCTCTAAGCTCCAACGAAGGCTAAAAACGCAGTACTCACTATTTTATTTTCCATCTTACATTATATCTAACATTATTCAACTAGACTACCACATGTTCTGAGACAAGATAAAATAAATTTATTAAAATATTGCTATAACAAAATGCCAGTAACAGATAAATAAAGCATATTTTAATATAAATTCCTATCACTATGGATTTCCTGAGGAGAAATTAAAGTCCTCAATTTAATAATTTTGCAAGTTGAAGTCAAAGGAATTTGAGTTCAAAACCAAATTATCTTATTCTTGCAAATAATTTAAATATAATTTTATACTCTGTAGTTTTTTTTTACTTACAGTTCATCCATGCCTCGTTCTCTGAATTGCATATGCTCCTTTCAGAACTCAAAGTTTTGTTAATTTGACACCAAATCCCTAGTTTGTCTTACTGTTTACACAGTTCAGGGTCAATTTTTTAAAAAGATACACAGTGTTAGCATTCATTGACCTACTGCCACAAAATTTTTAAAAGCAAGTTTCCATCTTAAAAGTAGTTATCCAGCCAAAATAATGTTTCTAGAATCTAGCACTTAGTGTTGACAAGGACCATCGTACAAATTGTGTGCTACTCCAATGAATGAGGGTAAGTGGAGACAATCTTGCTTCCATTCCTGGATGCTATCTTATGCCAGTTGTCTGGTATTCATGACCTGTGAATTTAGACTCAGTTGGGAGAAGTTACTCAGTGAGAGAATAATTTTGGTACCTTTTATTGGAGGAGAAGTCACCCACCCTATGCCTACTGCCTCTTCTCTCTCATGGTGAGGTATTTAAGACTCCACTGTCTTCTTGCAAAGCTTGACTTGTTCCAGTCCCTAGGCTTTAAAAGAAGTTGTTTTCTCTCCCATCCCTTATATATGAAAACATTTAGTTGCCAGTATACTTTGGCTCACATTTTCTAGCATCCGGAGCTGCACTGAACATGACCACTAGTCAACAAATGGCATAGCCTCTGCTAAAGGGATTCTCAATTTTGGCAGTATACTTTAGTCATTTGGGGAGCTTTAAATTACTGATGAGCATGTCTCTCTTAGAGAGGATCTGCAGCATGATATGGGTATTTTTTAATAACTATCCAGACAAGTCTAACATATAGCCAAGGTTGAGACTACCTACTGTACTCTAGCAAGCAGATATATTCACTCAGGCTCCACAGGCAGATTCCACTTTGGAATCAATAAGGTGGGTAAAATCTGTCTCCTATGAATGTTTTCTCCTTCAACCCCACATTTGTTTCAACTAGAGAATCACTTTCTGCAGTTGCCTGGATTGTAGCTGCTGTTAATGTTAATGAAACTTGTGGCTCTACTGGCCTAATGAGGACCAAAACCTCTACTCAAGAGATTGTCACTCTTATGGACAAATATGGATTCTCTACTCTTTTGATGTACTTTTGTCATTAATAGTAGGATATGTCTATAATTTCATTTCTCTTTGTTCTTTTCCTTTAACAGGGCTTAGTTGAGCTTCTAATGATTTAATATTTCCAAAATCAGTCCATTTTTTTCTACAACATGCAAAAACAGCACTATTTGATAGATTTTAGTGTAATTTTTTTATTTCCCTTAATTTTTGGTCCAGACCATCATCTTTCCAAAATACTTTTCTAGATTTTGCTACCAAAGGATACTCTGTTTCTCCTATGGTGAGAAAATTCTAAGTCTACCAAAGATATCTGTTGTTCCGCTAAATCTTGCTCAATTTTACCTTCCAGAATTATATAATTCCACTTACAGAGAGGTACCATTCCATCAGATTAACATCCATTTCAGGATTGGGCCAGCTGTGTCATTGTCCTGTATGGCTTTCAGGCAAACATGCATTATCGAAATTGCAATTTCTCCCAAGATCATAATTCCTTCAATTTCCTAGGCACATTTTCTTAAGACACAGTATGTGTTGCAGCTACCTATATAGGTAATGGAGAATATCTTTCTATAGTGTTTTCAGTAAACTTCCATGCTTCCCTTTCAAATCTACTCAGAATTTCTGGAACCACTGGTTTTACTGTCAAAATCTTTAAGGCAAGTTTCTGTAATTACTCTTACTGTAGACTATCAGTGATGTTGAAACATTGCTTCTCAGTGGAATTCTGGACCTGCCTTTGATGAAGTCCTATCAGGCTGCTGTATGAAAATATGCCTGTTTTCCTCTGTTCTAACCCTGGTCTGTTAATATTTAAATTTTTCCTGTCTTTATCTCTTTTCTAATGCATTCTGTTTTCCATTTCATTTGTTTGGCAAGCTGTCAAAATTTTAGTCATTCTTCTAAGGAAATCTTTCGTTTCCTCTGACTGAATCCGTTGGGTTTTTTTTCTTTTTGTTTTATTTTTCTCTGTTCACCACTTCTCTTTTTAATGGTAAGACTGAAACACAATTATTCAAACCATTCCAATTCCTACCAGATTTCCTGGGCAAATGTGACTCTTGGATATGCTCTGTTCCTCTCTTAGGACTTTTAAATTCTTTGCCTTTGGAATTATAATCATTTTGTTGAGTTCCTTCTTTACCTCAACCCAATGAAGTAGCATATTTTATTTATAGTAAGGTCCCCCTTGCTCTTTATTTGCTTTGTTTGTTTTTTGAAATTCAACATAAAGATTTCATTTTCACCCTCAGATCTCATATGTTCTCCAAGTGATAACCAGACTCATTGGTTTTCTTGGAGCCAACCCTCTAGTAAAATAATAATCCTTTTCCTTTCTGTTTTCTTCATAGCCCCATGAGCATGATCCCATTAGAATATGATCCCCATGAAGGCAAGGATTTGTCAGTCTTGGTCCCTGTTGTGTCTCCAGGGTCTTGGACACTGCTTGGCATATATGAGGACAAAGTAAACATATGAATAATATGAGATGAATAAATTGTTTCATTTACTGTGAGTAAAGTCATGTTTATGGTTTTGGAAATTTAAAGCCATAGCCAATATATTTATGTAATTAACAAATCCAGAGCCAAGTTGAGACCATAGAATTCTAGATAAATAAACCCTACATCTACATTATTCCCAACAGATTTCTTTGACAAGAAGAAAACTGTTCAAAAAGCATAAAATCAGGAGCCAATGTGGTTTGGTCTATGTGTCTATGTGCACTGCATATTGGAGCTACACTAGGAATATTGATAATATATAAACCATTAATACTTTTCTCTAAGTCTGGAACTTTTCCCTTGCCATAGATGTGCCTGCTTAGAAAAAGATGTGCTTGTTATAATTCAAACTGTAGCAACTGCATTATAATATAATAAAATAGCTTTAGTGAGTATTTCCTATGTTCCAAGTATTGGTATCACTTATGTAAAGTAATTTTCATTTAACACCTTGTATAACAGGTGAAATTATCCCTATTTGGTACACATTGAAATAGACTCATCTAGAATTCAAATTCAAGAATGTAAATATGATACTAATCAGCATGTATAAGAAGATATACAGCATAAGGTGCACAGACTCTGGAGTATCACATTGCCCATGAGAAAGGACAGTATAAAAACATTCTCAGGTCTAATGGGACAGGATAACTGAGTGGAACAGATTTTAACTTGAGCTTGGAGACTGAAAGCAACAGAGGCATTTAGAAATTAAAAAAGAAATAGCAGTCTTGTTAAATAGTCAAAAACAAAACCAAAAAGTCACCTGAGAGTGGTTCCAAAACTTTCAAGAAAATTCCTGGAGGTCTCAGCTTCCAATAGCAATTTGAAGTCTCATTGCAAATGACATCTTAACATTAATGGCCTTCCTTATTTTCTCTTCCTCCTTTGGCTTGTTAAGTCCTGGAAGAAATTTGAGTTTTGGAGGGGTATTTAGGTTATAATAACTCTTAAGGAAGGCTGTGTGAAGTATAAAGGGAAATTCTTGACCTCTTTTCTAGAGGTTTGTTGGAGTATGATTATTATTCTAGAAAGAAGAGGAGATAGAGGGATTTCTCCTATTACTCCTATAATCTCAGAGAATTGAGAACTCTAAGGGTCATTTGATTCCCCTTCAGGGACCTATGAAGAGAAGATGTGTAGTGAAGTGCATTGAAGAAATTATTGCATAGTCTTTTATAGTTATCCTGCTACAAGCAAAGAGATAAAATGGAAATTGTCCCAACCCTTATCTCATATAATTTTATTTAATCTTTTCTTCTAAAGTGTAATCAAACACAATGAAGAGACATTTAGAAACTTCTATACCTAGTAAGCTGAATCAAGAAATGGTGATTAAATAATATTTATAGTATTAATACTAATCATTAATGCTATCATTAATACTACCTAGTTTCTACATCTGCTTACTGGTTACTTTAATCATTTCAGAGTAGATATAGTAGTTCCTGAGCTTAGAAATAGAAACCAATGGAAATAAAGATCAATTATGGCTTGTCCAAGATTACAAAAACATAACAGTTGTGAAAGGGTGAGTTTAGTTACCGGTAATCTAAGTTGAGTATCTTATAAAGTCCTTCATTGGTTATTTACAAGTAGAGGTGCTCTTTCTATGTGTCCAGAAGCATGTGGGACACAGTTGCATATTTAATACATCACATAAATAAATAGTGTAACAGCCACTTTAAAGGTGGTTGAAGGAGAATTAAGGTAAAGAAATTCGGATATAAAGAAGATGGTTGTAGTGCTCTTTGTTTTAAATTTGAATATGGTTCATTCTTACCAATAAGAAAAACACGTTATTTCATAAAAACTAGTAGAATCTTTTTAAATTTAAAAACAATTTCTTTATCTTAAAATAATTTAAAAATTTGTAGAAAAGTTGCAAAAACTTGGAGTCATAGTATACTTTTCATCCTGTGTTATGGGCTTATTTATGTCTCCTCAAATTTATACATTGAAATCTTAACTGTTATTACCTCTGAATCTGAACTGTATTTGGAGCTAGGGCCTTTAAAGAGGTAATTAAAGAAAAATGAGGTTATGATGGTGGGCCTTAATCAATATGACTGGTGGCCTTATAAAAAGAAAACTAGGTCACAGATACACAGACACAGGGACAGCCCTGTGAAGGCACAGGAAGAAGTCAGCCATGTGCAAGCCAAAAAATGAAGCCTCAGAAGAAACCAAATGTGCAAACACCTTTATCTTGGATTTAAAGCCTCCAAAATTGTAAAAAAGTAAATTTCTGTTTTTTAAACCAGCCAATGCATGGTAGTTTGTTAGGGCAAACCTTGTAAACTGATGTATCTAATTTTCTCCATTGTTAATGCCTTGTATTATCATGATACATTTTAAAAACTGACATGGATACATTACAATTAATAATTCCAGACTTCAAGTTTCATCCATTTTTCGTTAATATCCTTGTCCCATTCCAGAATTAATTCAAGTACCACGTGGTATTTAGCTGTTTGATCTCCCCAGTCTTTTCTGGGGGAGTTTCTTAGGAGTACTCCTTTTTTAGGAGTTTCTGAGAAACTTCTGTGGTGGTTTTTCAGTCTTTTTCTGAAAATTCAGTAGGATTTTGTCAGTGCAGATAAACTATATTGAATATAAACAAGGGGGAGAGTTAGATATGTTGCTTTCAAAAGTAAAAAGAGAAGAAAGTGCAGAGGGGAAAGAGCACATCTTTTACTGTTGGGGAGAGGGGATGTTTACAAGAATGAGAACCTTATCTATTAAAATATATTGTAAGAGAAAGGAAAAAATTGTACAAATTACTTTGAAAGTTTTATACCTCTAGAAAAAGAGGAGGGTTTGGATTTGTGAAAGCATTTGGATTATGAAAGATTTGTCCTGGAATTTAAGACATAGCTCTTCTTATGTCCTGTTTGGACAAAAAATTACCCAGTTACTCTAATGGTCATTCAATAGGGTGTGAAATCCTGTAACACTCAGGAATTTCCAGATCATGTCTCTTTCCCCAGAGGCTTGAAAACAGCATTTTATCCTTTACGTGTTATTGAGTTGAAGGAAATAAAAGAAGCTAACATGAAATACATCCTCTTTGATAGATCACTATTGGAGAAGTTCATTTAACCACACGAGACAGTCACTGAAAACGATGAGACGAAGAATTACTTTAATTTATGTTATCTGTAACATTGGAATATAACATCTTCCCTGAACCTGATTGGAAAGCTAGTTCCTGTCTGAGTTTGGAAAGTCTTAACTGTCTTGTCACAATTTAAACTTTATTTGAACCTAAGTTTTGTAACGTGTATTTAAAAACACAGAAATGGATATCTCTCACCTGGTTAATGTCTGACTCAACCCATTGGTTGGAGCTTGGAGCATTGTGAATCAATCAGAATATTGAAAACAGATGAAAACTAATTTTAGCTTGATTGACTATATAGTACATCTTCAAATCTTTCTTTTTTCACAACTTTACATATTGCATCTGTTTAGGGATCTTTCTCAGTGTAGCAGTACATGAAACAGATGCAGACTCTGAGGGATATCAGAGGCACAAAGAAGGTCATGTGCACTACATTCAACTGAGTACAAAATTCGACATCTGGAAGAGTTGAATTTTGATTCCAGTTTTGCCATTGCCTTGCTTTATCACTTATGGAAAATCTCTCATTTCTTCTGAGTTCCAAAACAATTTCTTAAGAATGGGAAGCATCCTAACATAAATTTTATGAGTTGAACACTGAATGAAATAGCTCATCTCAAAATGAGTAAAAATCCTTACAAAAACAATGTAAACTGTTGTTAAATTTAGACTGAGGCATACATAATCTATCTTTAGAGAGTTTATTGATATCATACTCTGCTTGGTAGTGTAATCTACATATTCTGCTCTAAGCATTTTTTCAAGATCTTTGGATAAGAAGCTGGGGAGATGCTCGCTCCATGTAACTCCATCAACAGATTATTCCTGTTCTGAGGCTTAACCATATTATCAATTCTAACCCTTAAATTCGTGCTGTCCCATGTCATCACAAAACCTTTCCTTAATCTGATATTAAGAGTAATGTATTTCATTTTAGAAAATATACAGTTTTTGAAATTAAATTGCCTGTTATCTCCTCGCTCAGATCTAACCTCTTATAACACTTTATATTCTTTGTCTCATTTTTGTTAGTAAATCTATCTATATATAAATAATATCTGAGTATATATGTGTAAATGTGATTGATGTGTGTATCCTACACTTTTCTGGGTAATGTACTCTTTCACTTTTTAAAGTAGCTCGATTCCAATTTTTTTTCCAGGCTCTTTACATTTTTAGTGCTATGTCTGTCTGTTCCCTCTCAGCAAATTATCTCACTTCTAATATTAAGAAATAAGAAGCCATCAATTAGGAATTTTCTCAACTTTTACCCACCAGACCTACAAATCTGGCAACATCTTTAACTATCTTTTTATGGCATACAGTTACACTTCAGAATGTGTCTCTTCAGTTCCACAGACAATAGATTCAACTGTGCATATTCTGAGGAATCACATCATAATTGTTCTTTCAGATTCTTCCTTTTTAATTAGTTCCTTCACATTGACATTTAACTTTTTTTCGGATATAGAGCATTATTTCTATAAGTCTCACTTGCACGTTGGAGTTATTCATACTCCTCAGTTCATGGCTGGCAATCAACAATTTCACATTTTGTTTCTTCAAATCCCAATTCTGTTTTTTTCCAACCAGGACTTGATCCAAACAGCGCTATCGACACACACATTCTTATTCTTGTGAAATATATTAAGTATTTGCGGTGTTAAAAGTTTTTGTCTGAGATTAGAACAGAAGAAAAGATATTATCAGAAGAATATGAAAATAATAGTTTTAGAACTGGTAGAGAAAAAAACAAAGTGAAGATTTTGTCCATGTTACATGGTCAAATGAACTTCCTTACAGTCTCTTCCACAAATCATCTGGTATTTCTTGTTATTTCTTGCATTATCACACAGGGTGGAACCTCTAGTAAAATTCTGAATCAAAGTTATTACTTTGATTTAACATTAAACATTCTTGCTCTATTCTCAGTCTTGGAGAAAAAACATTTAGTCTTTCACCATCACTTATGATAATAGCTGCAGGTTTCATTGCAGACCCCCCAACTTTTCCTTCAGGTGAAGGATTTTCCCTTTTGTACCTAGTTGACTGATAATTTTTATCAAATTTTTTCAAATTTTGTCCATTGCATTTTCTGCATTTATTATTAAGAAACATTTATTATGTGTTTCTTTCTTCTTAAATCTGTTTTTATGATGAATTGTATTGACCGATTTTCTATGTCAAATTCAATTATACATTTAGGTGATAAACCATATTTGGACATGATCTATTTGTCATTTTATGGATTGATGGATTCAGTATATATTCTGTCAAACAATTTCTTGTCTATGGTCCCAAAGAATATTGATCTGTAGTTTACTTGTGATATAGTTTACTTCTGAAGTTTCATACAGAGTATGTCTGGGATCATAAAATATATTGAAATATGTTTTTGTATCTTTTGTTTTCTTCAAAAGTTTGTGCAGAATTGGTATTTCTTCTTTAAATATTTGTTAGAAGTCACTGCTTAAGACATCTGGGCCTAGAATTTTTCTTGTGCATTTTATAAACCCCTTAATATCTGTGGAATCTGAAATAATAGCTTCTCCTTTAATCCTTTTCCTCTGTCATTCTTTTCTAGAATCTTAAGTTAGAAACTCAGGTGATTGATTTGAAATATTTCTTCTTTTCTAATATAATTGTTTAATAATATCATTTTCTTTCTAAAAAACTTAGCTGCATCTTACACACCTTAATTTGCTATGTTTTCATTTTCATTTAAATTTTTCCTAATATTTCTCTAATTTTCTTTGTGATTTTCTTTCATCCATGAATTATTTCAAAATTTGTAGTTTAATTTCAAAATAATTGGCAATTTTCCAGATCTCTTTTTTATATCAATTTCTAGTTGAAGTCAATTTTGGTCATAGAACACACTTTTTATTATTTCAGTACTCTTAAATTGAACAAGATGTGTTTTATGGCTGAGACCTATATATGGCTATGTATGTTCCATGTGGATGAGTATCATATATTCATTTGAAAAGCATTTGTAGGCTATTGTTGTTGGGGGCATTGTTCTATGCAGGTTAATTAGATAAACTTTTCTGGTAGTGATGTTAAATTCTTCTATATCCTTACTGAATGTCTATCTACTTTTTGTATTAAGTATTGAGAGAGGAGGATTAACATTTTCAACACTATTTATGGATTTCTCTATCTTGCTTTTTAGTTCTGTCAGTTTTTGCTTTCTTTATCTTTAAATTTCATAAGTGCATGAACATTTAAAAATTTTTATATTCTCTTCATGAATAAATCCCTTTATTATTATACAATTTTTCTAACTCTGATAATGTGCCTTTCTCTGAACTCTTTTGGTTAATATTAATAGAGATACTCTATATTTCTTTTGATTTGGGTGTTCATAGTCTAGATTTTTTATTATTTTATTTTTATTTTTTAACTTTTAGATTCAGGAGCACATGTGTAGTTTTATTATATCGGTAAACTCATGTCATGGGGGTTTGTTGTACAGATTATTTCATCATCCAGGTACTAGACCTAGTATCCAGTAGTTATTTTATCTGATCCTCTCCATCTTCCCCAACTCAGCCTTCAACTAGGTCCCACTGTCTGTTGTTCCCTTCTTTGTGTCCATGAGTTTTCATCATTTGGTTCCCACTTATAAGTGAGAACATGTGATATTTTGTTTTCTTTTTCTGCATTAGTTTGCCGAGAACAATGGCCTCCAGCTCCATCCATGTTCCCACAAAAGATACGATATTATTCTTTGTTATGGCTGCTTAGTATTCCATGGTGTATATGCACCACATTTTCTTTATCCAGTCTGTCATTGATCGGCATTTAGGTTGATTCCATGTCTTCACTATTGTGAATAGTGCTGCAATAAACATTTGTGTGCTTGTGTTGTTATGGAAGAATAATTTATATTCCTTTGGGTACATACCCAGTAATAGGATTGCTGGGTCAAAAGGAACTTCTGCTTTTAGCTCTCTGAGAAATTTTCACTCTGCTTTCCACAAGGGTTGAACTGATTTACACTCCCACCAATCTCACCAGCATCTGTTATTTTTTGACTTCCTAATAAACGACATTCTGACTGTTTTAAGATGGTATCTCATTGTGGTTTCCATTTGGATTTTTCTAATGATCAATGATATTGAGATTTTTTTTCATATTATTGTTGGCTGTATGTATTTATTCTTTTGAAAAATGTCTGTTCATGGTTTTTGCTCACTTCTGAAGGGGGTTGTTTATATTTTTCTTAGAAATTTGCTTAAGTAACTTATAAATGGTAGCTATTAGACCTTTTTCAGATGGAAAATTTCAAATATTTTCCCCATTATGTAGGTGGTCAGTTTACTCTGTTGATAGTTTCTTTTGCTGTGCAGAAGCTCTTAAGTTTAATTAGATGATCCCATTTGTCAATTTTTGCTTTTATTGTGATTGCTTTTGGTGGTTTCATCTTGAAATATTTACCCATTTCGATGTCCAGAATGGTATTGCCTAGGTTGTCTTCCAGGATTTTTATAGTATTTTATAGTATTACATTTAAGTTTTTAATCTATTTTGAGTTGATTTTTGTAAGGAAGGGATCCAGTTTCAATCTTCAAGCTTCAATCAATATGGCTAGGTCATTTTCCCAGCACCATTTGTTCAATAGGAAGTCTTTTGCCCATTGCTTTTTTTTGTCAGCTTTGTCAAAGATCAGACAGTTGTAGGTGTGCAGTCTTATTCTTGGGTCCTCTATTCTGTTCCATTGGTCTATGTGTCTGTTTTTTGTACCAGTACCATGCTGTTTTGGTTACTGTCACTCAGTAGTATAGTTTGAGGTCAGAAAACATGATCCCTCCCACTTTGTTCCATTTGCTTAGGATTGTGTTGCCTATTCAGGTTCTTTTTTTTATTCCATATGAATTTTAAACTAGTTCTTTTCCACTTCTCTGAAGAATGTCATTGGTAGTTCAATAGGAATAGCATTGAATCTATAAATTGCTTTGGGCAGTGTGGTCCTTTTAATATTGATTCTTCCTATTCATGAACATGGAATGTTTTTCCATTTGGTTGTGTCATCTCTGATTTCTTTGAGCAGTGTTTTGTAATTGTTATTGTAGAAATTTTTTATCTCTCTGATTAATTGTATTCCTGGGTATTTTTTTGTGTGTGTGCAATTGTGAATAGGATTGCATTTCAAATTTGGCTCTCAGTTTGGCTATTGTTGGTGTGTAGAAATGCTAGTGATTTTTCTACATTGATTTTGTATACTGAAACTACTGAGGTTGTTTATCAGCTCTAGGAGCTTTGGAGCTGCAACTGTAGGGGTTTTTTTAGATATAGAATCATGTCATCTGCAAACGGGAATAATTTGACTTCCTTTCTTTCTATGCGAATGGCTTTTATTTATTTCTCTTGCCAAATTGCTCTGGCCAAGACTTCCAATACTATATTGAATAGGAATGGTGAGAGAGGGCATTCTTGCTTTGTGCTGGTTTTCGAGGGGAATGCTTCCTGCTTTCCCCATTCAGTATGATATTGATTGTGATTTTGTCATAAATAGCTCTTAGTATTTTGAAGTATATTATTTCAAAACCTAGTTTATTGAGAGTCTTAAACATGAAGGGACATTAAATTTAATTGAATGCATTTTCTGGATCTACTGAGATAATAATGTGGTTTTTGTCTGTAGTTCTGTTTATGTGATGAATCACAATGATTGATTTGTATATCTTGAACCAACCTTGCATCACAGGGATGGAGCCTACTTGATTGTAGTGGATTAGCTTTTTAATTTGCTATTGGATTCAGTTTGCAAGTACTTTGTTTAGGATTTTTGCAATGGTGTCATCAAGGGATAATGGCCTGAAGTTTTCTTTTTTTGTTGTGTCTCTGCCAGACTTTTATATCAGGATGATGCTGGCCTCATAGAATGAGTTGAGGAGAACTCCTTCCTCCTCAGTTTTTTGGAATAGTTTCAGTAGATACAGTACTAGCTCTTCTTTAGTGCTACAGATTTTCCTCTTAATACTGTCTTAGCTGTGTCCCAGAGATTCTGGTATGTTGTGTCTTTGTTCTTAGTTTCAAAGAACTTCTTGATTTTTGCTCCATTCACTAAAAAGCCATTCAGAAACATGTTATTTAATTTTCATGTTATTATGATTTTCAGTATTTTTTTGTTTGAGTCTTGACCTCTATTTTTATTGCACTGTGGTTCAAGAGTGTATCTGGTATGACTTCAATTCCTTTGCATTTGCTGAAGATTGTTTTATGCCTGGTTATGTGTCCTATTTTAGAGTGTATGTCATGTGACAATGAGAATATGTGTTGCTTTTGTTTAGAAAGTTCTGTGACAGTCTATCAGATCCGTTTGGTCCAACCTGGTCTTGGTTGAAGAACAGGTTCTGAATACCTTCGTTAATTTCCTGCCTCAATGGTCTGTCTAATATTGTCAGTGGAGTGGTGAAGTCTCCCACTATTATTATGTGGGATTGTAAGTCTTTTTGTAGGTTTCTAAGAACTTGCTTTATGAATCTGGATGCTTATGTATATTGGGTGCATATATATTTAGTATAGTTAGGTGTTCTTCTGAATTGAACCATTGACCATTATGTAATGTCCTTCTTTGTCTTTTTGGATCTTTGTTGTTTTTAAGTCCATTTTGTCTGAAATTAAGATTGCAACCCCTGCTTTTTTCTGTTTTCCATTTGCTTGGTGTATTTCCCTTCATTCCTTTATTTTGAACCTATGAGTATCATTTGCATGTAAGATAGGTCTTTTGAAGAGAGCATAGAATTGGGTCCTGCTTTTTTTTTTTTTTTAATCCAGTGATTCACTCTGTGTCTTTTAAATGGGGCATTTAGTGTATTTGTATTCTAGGTTAGTATTGATGTATGAGAATTTGATACTGTTACTGTATTGTTAGCTGGTAATTATGCCAGCTTGTTTGTGTGGTTGCTTTATAGTGTCACTGGTCTGTATACTTAAGAGTGTTTTTGTATTGGCTGGTAATAATCTTTCTTTTCCAAATTCAGTGCTCCTTTCAAGATTTCTTTTAAGGTGGATCTGGTGGTAACAAACTCCCTCAGCATTTGCTTTTCTGAAAAGGATTTTATTTCTCCTTTGGTTAGGAAGCTTAGTTTGACTGAATATTAAATTCTTGGTTGAAGTTTTTTTAAAGAATGTTGAATACAGTTCCCCAGTCTCTTCTGGCTTTTAGGGTTTCAGCTGAGAAGTTCACTGTATGCCTGATGGGGTTCTCTTTGTAGATGACCTGCCCTTTCTCTCTAGCTGAATTTAACATTCTTTCTTTCATTTCTGCCTTAGAAAATCTGATGATTATATGTTTTGAGGATGATCTTCTTGGGTGGAATCTTGCAGTGGTTCTTTGTATTTCCTGAATTTGACTGTTGGCCACTCTGGGAAGGTTGGGGAGTTTTTATGAACAATATTCTGAAATATCTTTTCCAAGTGGTTGGCTTTCTCCCTGTCCCTTTCTGGGATCTACTGATTCATAGATTTGGCCTCTTTACATAATCACATAATTTTGGAGGTTTTGTTTCTTTTTTTCTTATTATTTTTTCTTTATTTTTGTCTGACTGTCTTATTTCAGAGATCCAGTCTTCAAGTTTTGAGACTGTTTGCTCAGTTTGGTCTGTTCTGCTATTAATGCTTGTGATTGCATTGTGGAATTCTTTAAGTGTGTTTTTCAGCTCTATCATACTAGTTAGGTTCTTTTCTATACTGGCTATTTTGTCTTTCAGTTCCTGTATTGTTTTATTGTTGGGGAGGTTCCCCTAGATCTGTGTCACTCCCAGGTCATCCTGCCTTGCTTTTCTCCATTCTCCATGGGTCAAGTTGTTTCCTTGATGAGTCTTAATGCAGGTACCTGGATGATTCAGTTGAAGGTGCTATATTTACTCACCCCTTTCATTTCTCTCCACAACAGTGGTGTACACTAGCTGCTTCTAGTCAGCCATCTTGGCCACTCTCAATATTTTACTTTCAATCTGTATATGTCTTTGCATGTAAAGTGTGTTTCTGCCAGGCACAGTGGCTCACACCTGTAATATCAGTACTTTGGGAGGCTGAGGAAGTGGATCATGAAGTCAAGAGATCAAGACCATCCTGGCTAGCATGGTGGAACCCTGTCTCTACTAAAACTACATAAATAAGTTGGGTGTGGTGGCACACACCTGTAGTCTCAGCCACTCGGGAGACTAAGGCAGGAGAATTGCTTGAACCCGGGAGGTGGAGGTTGCAGTGAGCTGAGATAGCACCACTGCACTCCAGCCTGCGTTACAGAGCCAGACTTCGTCTCAAACAACAACAACAGGAAAAAAAAAATAGACTAAAGTGTGTTTCTTATAGACAACATTTGGTTGGATTTTTTGTTTTTAATCCCATGTGACAATTTCTCACTTTTAATTAGAATGTTTAGACTATTACAGTTAATAAAACTCAATAAAATTATTGACATTGTTGGGTTCGAATGTTACATGCCGTTATTTTTCTTCTATTTATCTATCTGCTCCTTCCTTTATTTATCTATCTGCTCCTCTTTTCTTTTTTATTTTTTCTGCATTCTTTTATTATTCTACTTACCTACACTATTGGTTTAGTAAGTATACACCATTGTTTAATTTTTAACAGTTTTTCTAAGGTTCATCTACAAATCTTTATGTTATAGCACTCTAAATTCATATACTGTAATTCCAGCATATATATAGTATAAAATCTAGTACAAGTATACTCTTAGTTTTCTTTTTCTAACTTTAGTAAACATTTTACTTCCACAACCACCAAAAACCTAACAGTATTTTATGATATTTATTTTTGCTTTAAATAGTCAAATATATTTTTAAAAGTTTTTCAAATATGAAGGTGAAATAAAGATTTCTTCAGGCAAACGTATGTTGAGAGACTTATCAACTGATCAGCTACTGTTCCCCAATACCAAGCAGACTATTATTATTTTTTTATGTTTTTATTTTTTTTTAAAGACAGGGTTTCACCATGTTGGTCAGGCTGGTCTTGAACTCCCGACCTCAGGTGATCCCCCCGCCTTGGCCTCCAAAGTGCTTGGATTACAGGTGTGAGCCACCATGCCCGGCGGCACAAACAGACTATTAGAAATCTTAAAGTTTTTTAAGGTGAATACAGATAAAAATTTAGATCTACACAAAGAAATGAGGAGTATATATGTCTTAAAATATATTTGACTGTCTAAAGGAAATGTATTATATATACATATTAAACACTATTTTGCCATAAAAAGAAACAAAATTATATCATGTGCTACAACATGGATGACCTTGAAGGACATTATGTTAAGTGAAGTAGCCAAACTTAGAGAAAGAGAAATACCACATGTTCTGATTCATATATGAAAGACAAAAAGTTGATTTCATAGATGTAGAAAGTAGCGTAGTGAGTACTAGAGGTGGGGAAAGGTAGGGAGGAGGGGAGATAGCCAAAGCATGGTTAACAGATATAAAAGTACAGCTAGATAGGAGAAATAAGTTATAGCATTCTATAGCAAAATATAAAATAGATTCTGGTCTATAAAATAGAATCTACTTTATATTTATATCAAATAGACCAGAATCTATTTTATATTTTTCAATAGCTAGAAGTGCAAATTTTGATTGTTCCTAACACAAAGAAATGATAAATTTTTAGGTAATAAATATGCTAATTATCCTTATTTATTACACATTGTATCCATGTATCAAAATATCACACTGCATCCCATCAATATGTAGATTTATTATGTATTAATCAATAATAAAAAAGCAAAAAGCTAATACAGATATATATATCTGTGTGTGTATATATATATATATATATATATTTCCACTTTTTAAATACTTGTTGCACTGTTTATTTCTTTGTGTAGATCCAAATTTTTATGTGGTATTCTTCTTAAAAAACTTTAAGATTTCTTATAACAACGTGTTTGCCTAAAAGAGTCGTTATTCTACCTTCAAAGCTGAAAAAAACATTTCAGTTAATAAAACATTCTCTTTTTTAAAAAATTTTCCACGTATACAGATGTTTTTGCATTGTATTTTGACTTACACAGCAACTGATGAGAAGTCTGCTTTCATTCTTGTGGTTTTTCCTTCTCTTCTTAATATATCTTTTTCTATATCTGCTTTTTTCTCTTTATTGCTAGATTTCAGCAGTTTGATTACAATTTACTTTGATGTAGTTTTCTGTAAGTTTCCTGTAAGTGAGGTTTATTGACCTTTCTAACTCCATGGATATACAGTTTTCATCAAATTTGAAAAAAAATTGGTGAGTATTCCTTCAGATGTTACTTCTGTTGTCTCATCTTTCTCTTTTTTTTTTTCTGAAATTCTGTTTACACCCAAGTTATCTCATTTTATATTGTACCACTGACTACTGGTATTTTTTTGTATTTCAATCTTTTTCTTCCTTCTTCTTTTGGATAATTTTTATTGCTATTTTTACTGGGTTGTTAATCACTAATCATTTGTTCCGTAATGTCTTTTCTATACTCAACTTCATCCACTGTATTTTTTATTTCACAAATTACATTTTCTCACCCTTAAAAAATTTTTGGCATATTTTTATACCTTAAATTTCTCTCTTCATTATAGTCATGATTTCTTCTACTTTCTCAAATATGTGGAATATCTGTATAATGTCTGCTTTGACATCTTTGTCTGCTAGTCCCACTGTACCTATTCTTGGTTCTATTATTTCCTAATTAATAGCTATCAATTCCTGTTTCTTTGTGTGCCTGATAACTTTTTATTAGACACCAGATATTATGAATCTTTTATTCTTTGTATTTTGTTGTATTGCTTTAAAGAGCATTGGTGTTTGTTCCAATAAATTTTTTAAAAATAGATGTTTTGGAATTTGTAGAATTATTTACAGCCTTTCTCTTAAGCTTTGGTGGGACAGGTCCAGAGCAGCTTTAATCTAAGGTTAAATTAATCCCGCTTACTAAGGCAATACTCTTCTACATTTTCTACATGATGCCCTCATAAATTACAATTATTCCCAGCCCTGTGAGAGCTACTGGAGTTGTTAGACCTACTCATTTCTACTACTCCTCTCTGGGGATTCCTTTTCTAGTCTTGGGTAATCTATTCTCCCATTCAGATTTTCAGCTCTCTTTCTCTCTCTCTCTCTCTCTCTCTCTCTCTCTCTCTCTCTCTCGTGTGTGCATGCGCTTTCTCCGCCCCCAAACCTCCTCGCCACTCTCTCTTTCTTTCCAGCTCCCTCCTCTCTAGTACTTCACCCTACAAGTTCTGGCTAAGTTGGCCTTGACAAACTCTGAAATCTGTTTGCTCAATTGAGTGATACTTTCAGACTTTGGGTACATCTCCCTCTGCTGTGCCTTAAAAATTACTTTTCACATACAACCATAGGCTCACATTGTTGCTTTGTCTTTTCTCAGGAATTATAGTCCTGTATTATGTACTGTCTGATGCCTGAAATTATTATTTTTCATATTTTGTCTAGTTTTTTAATTATATAAGTTGGGAAGGTAAATCTGAAGTTTTAATATACTGTTTTTGCATAACTCAGTTCTGCCATTATGCCATGTAATTTTCATTAACATGCTTTCTTTTTTCTCCTTTTCTCTCTCTCAGTAAATGGCTCGATACATTTTCAGTCTAAAGTCTATGTAATCTACTTTATTTTCCTTTAGATAATTATCCTTAATTTATTGTAATCAATATTTTGGGTTATTTTTACCCACCATTTTGTTAAACTTACCAATATCTATATTTTGCCTCAAACTAGATAATTACCTTGGCATGTTTTCTTTTTCCTCTGGCCTTTCACCTACCTCTCCCATGTCTCCTAACATTATATTTTTATCTAAAACTTCATATCTGGATTTTTATCACCCTACATTTTGGATTTGTTTATTTAGATAATAGTTGACATGATTATGATATTTTATTGCCCACTTTAGAGCATCCTCCTATTTTTGTTTATCTTCTTGCTGGTATACCTCCTCCAACATTTTCAGAGAGGGTCATTTTGTGGTAAAATTGTTGAAGCCTTTTATGACTGAACACATTACTCTTCTTTTGCTTTTTCGGATCTAAAGTTATCTTTAAATTTGCCCTGAACATATAAGGGGACTCAAAAAGTTCATGGAAAATGTATATTATGAAAAAACTATGCCTGGATTTTAAAATATTTCTGGCACCAAAATAAGCTTACATTAACTTGTTCTAACATGTTTGAATGGGGTCCAGTTTGAGGCATTAAAAAGGATAAGACATCAGTTTGAAAAGAGCCCCCATGGTAGCATGTGAATTCAGCTGAAATAGAAACAAGAACATATATCAAATTGTGGTGAAGCTTGAGTGAAAGAATGGTAAAATAATTGAGGCTTTACCAAAAGTTTATGGGGGCAATGATCCAAAGAAATCAACAATTTAAAGATGAATAACTCATTTTAAGAAGAACAAAATGATGTTGAAATAAAGCCCATAGTAGCAGACCATTCACATGAATTTGTGAGAAAAAAAATTAATTTTGTTTATACTCTTGCTCTGATTGAAGAGGACTGACAAAAGCAGAAACAATAGCCAATGCCATAGATATTTCAGTTAGTTCAGCTTGCACAATTCTGACTGAAAAATTAAAGTTGAACACATTTTCCACTCAATGGGTGTTAGAACTGTTGTGCTCATGTCAACTGCAGACAAGAGCAGAGCTTTTAATGGGAAGTTTTTAAAAGTGGGATCAAGATCCTGAAGCATATCTCTGAACTATGTTAGGAAATGAAACATGACTTTACCAGTACAATCTTGAAGACAAAGCACAATCAAAGCAATGGCTACCAAGATGTAAAAGTGGTCCAGTCAAAGCAAAAACAGACGAGTCAAGAGTAAAAGTTATGGTAACAGCGGAAGTGCCAAAGAATAATATCTGCTTATTACCAGAATGTTTTGAAAACGTTAGCAAAAGCTTTAGCAGAAAAATACCCATGAAAACTCCAACAGAGAGTCCCTTGCCACCACAACAAAGCTCCTGCTCATTCCTCTCATCAAGCAAGAGCAATTTTGCCAGAGTTTCAATGGAAAACATTAGGCATTTACTTTACAGTTCTGATTTGACTCCTGATTTCCTTTAGTTTCCTGATCTTAAAAAAAAATCTGTGTAGATCACTCATTTTTCTTTAGTTAGTGATGTAAAAAAAAACTGCATTTATCTGGTCAAATTCTGAGGACCCTCAGTTCTTTAGGCATGGGCTGAATGGCTGGGATGATTGCTTACAAAAGTTTCTTGACCTCAGTGGAGCTTATGTTGAAAAACAACGTTTATATTTTTAATTTTTATATTTTAATTCCATTTTTACATGAACTTTGTGAAGCCCCTCATATTATTCCACACTCTTCTTTGTCTAGCACAGTTGCCAGTTAGTTTCTTGTCTAGTCGTCAGTGTTGCACTGTTACTTTACTGAAATGTGTGGAAATTTTTCTTTGTGTTTGATATTGTTAAATTTTTATATTGTGTCTGGGCACAGTAGCTCATGCCTGTAATCCCAACACTTTGAGAGGCCAAGGCAGGAGAACTGCTTGAGCCCAGGAGTTTAAGTTCATCCTGGACAGCATAGTGAGATTCTGCCTCTATAATAAAGTTAAAAAAAATTGCTGGGGTGATGCTGCATGCCTGTAGTCCCAGTTACTTTCAGAAGCTGAGGTGGGAGGATCACTTGAGCCTGGGAAGTCAAGGCTGCAGTGATCAATGATCATGCCACTGAACTCCAGCTGAGTCAAAAATATGTTCTGAGGTATTAAGGGGAAAATATATACTAATGTAGTATGATATGGGAAATTAGAATGACACAGCTTTGGTTTCATTAAATATTAGAGGCCATGCCTGTGTGGAAATTCCCCTATTAGCCTCATGCTTTCTGTGTAGATTGGTGGACATTTTATACAGTGTTTTTCTATATACAGTTTTGCTGTTCTAATAAAGCCTAAGGGGTTTATTATAACTTTTTATTATATAATAAAGCCTAAGGGCTTTATTACAACTTTTCTTTATAAAAATAAATTTCATCTGTAATATGAATGGTTTATTGACTAATGCTTGTTTATGTTTTAACTTTAATTTGGAAATTTTGTGATGTATAATTTGGTAGGAATGTAAGAAATGCCAAATCAGGCACTGCTAGAATTATACGATAAAAATCTGGAAGCCTTAACATTTCTGTGCCTCACACATGTGATTCCCTCCCTTCTTTATTTCCCTTTGAGTCCTGTACTGGACAACAGTTGTTTTGTTTTACTTTCCCATCTTTCTTCCTTTCTTTCTCTTGGGAACTACTGGGTCTCCATTACCTGTGTAGTGGTGGTCATCAGTATGCTTTCTCTTGTCAGTAGCTCCTCCTACCTCAGCTAGGGGTTGAAGACTATCTTTTGTAAAGTGTAGACAATGAGAATCTATCCTGGGAATTTGCATCTTGAACAAACAATGAAATAATGGAAAATGTTGAAGAATTTTAAAGGGCCCCTATTTCTGTCTTTTCTAAGCCATGTTTGTAAAACCTTTAATCTATGAGTGACTTACCATCCTTCCAATAAATTTATTTTTTATGTAAGCCAAAATGTATTATTTTATTGGAGAGAAAGAGTTTAACTGATAATGAGATTTGTATCAAAGAGTTGGCTGCAGAAAACAGATCCAATGAGACATGGTAATGTTTGGAATTAGTTTTTGAATAGAGATAAAATGAAAGACATTATGACTTTTCTCATTTTTATGGAGTAAATTAGCATCCCATGGCACACAATTCAGAAATAGCTAATTATGGTCTGTCAACAACTAAAATCATGTAGTAGCTCTAGGATACCAGGTAGATGTTGCCATAACAAAATTTAATGAGAGATAAATAATAAGAAAAAAAATCACAGCGTAAGATAGTTGTTTCTGATAGGATTAGATAATTCAAAGCAAAAGAATGACAAGAAACAATGTCAAAATTTTTGCCTCAAGGCAAAGAATGACAGTTGTGAAAGTATTACATACTCTTATATGTTCAAATCTGTGAGCTTATAAATACTGAAGGCAAATTCAGTGATTAACATCAAGTTGCTGAATTCTAAAAGTAGAATTCACAGCCTCATAAACTTCTTATGTGAAAGTTATGTTATTGATCAAGAAGATATTGAACCCTAACAGTTGAAATGAAAATATTTATGAGAATTTCAGTGAGTCACTGCAATACTCTGAAAAAGTTCAGCTGCATTTTCCAAGTCTGATGATTAAATTTTTCTTTTTAAGAGAAAGCCAAAAGGGTTCTATTTCATTGTTTCTCACTCTGTAACTAAATCCTGGATTCATTTTACCCTGAGAAAATATTTAGAATCAGAGTTTTTAAGAAAGAGAGAGAGAAGGGACATAGGGAGAAAAAAGTAGAGGAACTTCTTATTTATAATCTAAGTGCTGTGGTTTTGATAATTGTATTACAGTTATATAAGATATTAATCTTAGATGAAGCTGGTGAATGATATATAGGAATTGTCTGTCAGTAAATATGTATCAGTTCGCTAGGGATGTTATTTGTGTATTTAAATTTCCTATAAGGACATCAGTTAGATTGCATTAGGGCCCACTCCAATGGCCTCCTTTTAACTTCATCACCTCATTAAAGGCCCTATCATCTCCAAGGAAAGTCACATTTTGAAGTACTGGCAGATAGGGCTTCAACATATAAATTTTGCTGGAACACAATTCAGCCCATAACATAGTCTAAAGTTATTTAAAAAAAAAGTTTTTGAAATTCTGAGTATTATTTATGAGATTGGATATTAAGATAATTGCACCAACAAAACAAATTCCATATGACTAGATTTATTGATTTGGGCAAACTTGCCAAAGTCTCCATTCAAGAATCCAGCAGGGGCACACACTGTAATATAATTGTTTGCTGAGTTGAATAATGCCAACCTGCATTGGCCTAACTAAATGACATTTAAAAGCCAGAAATATTTCTTGTCATAATCTATAGGAAAGCATTGAAAATATTCTGGTATTTAAACAACCAAAAATTGTTGTTTAATGTTTATTCATTTATGATGTGCTGCAACTGAGCCCAGGAAACTTTAACTACAGTTTTGGCTAAAGAATGAATTATGAAGTGAAAAACCAAAATATTTTCAAAATGCTTTAGGGCCTGTCCTTTAAATGCTCTAAATTCTGGGGGAAAGAGTTGCTACTGAGTGGGCTTTCCACTGTCAGGCACCTGGCAGAAACTCACATGGAATTGCCTAGGTCAAAACAGCTGCATATACTAAGAAGGCATTGTTTTCAGAACAGGCAGTCAGGAAGTAAGGTGTTGTAATTTTAGCCTTGCTTCTCATCAACTTTTTTTATATTTGCTTTATTCACTAGTTTAGAAAAATGCTGGCACATAGAAATTATTGAATAAATGTATAAGCTATAATAATATCTATGTTTTAAGGAGGGCTTACTGCATGCCAAAACTTATTTTAGGATCTCTTATGTGTTCTCTCATGTAATCATGAGATTATTATTACTATTGGCCTTTTATTTTCTCCATAGTACAGGTAAGGAACAATTATTTTTGCATTATTCCCTAGGTGATGACTGGCACAACTAGGATTTGAGCCCAAGTTCAAGATAGACTCAAAAGCCCATGTTCCTTAATACTATTTTTATTATTCTTAGACTTTCCAGAAAGAACCTGTGGATTTTTATCTACATAACTATATTCTCTTCTGGAAGATGAGATGGCTAAGGTGAGAATCTATAAAAATGTCCTACTAGATAGCTGGAAAGTAAGGGATCTGGAGAGAGTAATACTTAGATAGTCTGAAAGGGAAACAAATCTTGGAGCCCCCAAATCACTAAGCTAAAGGGAAAAGTCAAGCTGAGAGCTGCTTAGGGCCAACCTGCTTCTCATTCTATTCAAAAGTCACCTCTCTGCTAACTGAGATAAATGCATATCTAATTGCCTCCTTTGGAGAGGCTGATCAGAAACCCAAAAGAATGCATCCATTTGTCTCTTCTCTACCTATGACCTAGAAACTCTCTCCTTGCTTTGAGTCTTTCTGCCTTTGCTTTGAGTTACCCTGCCTTTCCAGACTGAACCAGTATTCATCTTACACATGTTGATTGATGTCTCATGTCTCCCGAAAATGAATAAAACCGAAGTGTGCTCTGATCACCTTAGGCACATGTCATCAGGGCCTCCTGAGGCTGTGTCATGGGTGTGCATCCTCAACCTTGGCAAAATAAACTTTCTAAATTAACTGAGACCTGTCTCAGACATTCGGGGTTCACATTTTGATAATCGTGAAGGGATTCTGAGTAGAGATGCCCCTGACTTTTGACAGATCTTTTATTGGTGCTTGGTACCAGCATGAGCTAACTTTATGACTCAAATTAATAGGACAATTTGCTGAGATCTGGGAGCACCCCCTCCAGAGAATCCCTGATCTCATAAAATTAGGCTGAGATCTAAGGTTTATTTTGCTATACAACTCCCCTTTTTAAGAAGTTTTACTTGCTTCCAACATGAAAGGCAGGATTTCCTGCTTCCATGATGAAGGAACGTGGGTAATTCCTTTTTGCAGTTTGAGCTCATGCCCACGGGGAAGATGAGTTTGGGTTTCTCTTTTTTCCTGCTTCTAGGTGGTAGAAAACAGATGTCAGCCTGAGACCTATTCCTAGGCAGGTAGCTGAATTAGTGTTTTACTTTGGCTAATGTTAAACAACCAGCTGGACTTAATTTCTCCTTACCAGTAGAGTGCTCAGTAACAATATATGTTGTGTCATACTTTGTTTTGCGGAACTGTTTTTGTTGTATTGTTTGTTTGTTTTTGTTTTTTATTGGCTTGTTTTTTTTCTTCATTGGGTTTGATCAACTCTGACTTGATCAAATCTGAAGGAAAGTTCTAAATTATGGGGAACAAGGACTCTGAAGGGCCTAAATTCCCACAAAAAAAAAAAGAAAGAAAGAAAGGAGATATGGTGGAGGAGAAAAATGGCCAGCAAAAGGAAAAAAAAAAAAAGAACAGCTTTTATTTTTATTTTATTTTGACTACCAAGGATACTTTTTTGCTAGCCAGGCCAAACTGAAAGCAACGGCTGTCATCAGCTTGATAGCTAAGGTTCTGCCTTCTTTTTTTTTTTTTTTTTTTTTTTCCCCACCACAGCAGTGTGGATATGGTTCCTAAATCAAGCCCTTTCTGGTTTGATACTTGGTACTTCTGAAATAGCAGCAATTTGTCCTAGCTGAAATATAGTAATGAGATTTAAAACAATTTTTTTTAAAAAAAAGCTCAATCGTTAAAAGTCATCTTAATTAAGAGCTAATATCCAAATGTGTGTGTGTATGTGTATGTGTGCATGTTTGTATTTAAGAGGTCTTCATGTTTTTGTTTTTTCTTCTCTCTTAGGACCTTGTCTTTTCTTTGAGTGAAAGTTTTTTTCTCTCAGTTGACTGAATTCTGTTTTCTTCATTTACTTCTTGTACTCTCTGTTGCAAGAGGGACCTAAAATAGTTTATAGTAGCCTAGGATTCCATAAAGAAAATGGAGAAAGTACTGTGACATGGTAAAAAAAAAACCCCATAAAACTGCATACCTCAACCATACCTTGGCTTTCTGTTTAAACTGCTCTCTGTAACCCGTAATTTGACAAGCAAGCAGTCCAAACCCAGGCCATCTTGGCCCCTGCGACTTGTCATTTCCACCCTACCCAGACAATGTGTAAACAAATGCTTATTTTGACTTTTGTGAACCGCTTAAGTAACAATCAGAATGTCAAAAGTCCCCTAGCCCTCCGAATGTCTGAAGCTCCTCACCCCCACCCCCGCCCATCACGCTCACCCCAAGGTGGTTTTAGGGGTATAAAAGGTCTTGACACCCTCCTTTTCGGGGCCATGGGTTGGAGAGATGCGAGTCCTCCGTGGTTGCCGGCAATAAAACAGTGCAAAAAGTATGAAAACCCTGCAATTTGGCCTACTTTTGTCTTGGTGTTGACTTCCTATGCTCGGTTCAGTATAACAGGTACCAGGCTTCCTTTAGGGGGGAACTTCTGTTTTTCTGTATGGAATCCCAAGAGTGTAAACAGACAAGTTTGTCTCAGCATTTAAACTGCTTCCTTTTGTATTGTGTCATTTGATTTTTTGACTAAAACAGCTATTGCAACAGAGTCTACTTTTCAGTTTTTAAGAAAGGGCATGTTTTAGATACTTAGAAATGCCTTAAAAAAATTTTTTTTAAGTGCACTGTAAAAGTATCATGTGGTCTATCCTGATAATTCTCCCTTTTTGGAGGCCCAGAATTCAGTGTGAGCTCTGTCCAAAGATCAGAGATCCAGTTAAACGATAGGTAGTCTCTATCTAAATAAAAATTGATCTCCTTATACAATCCTATGGCTTTAATTTTATGTTTGATTTGGCATCCATCTTTAATCTTCCTCTAGCATCACCAGACATTTTCTCTCTCTACCTTATGATGTAAATTTTGCTATTTGATTTCCACCTGAGTTGTTTCCTTCAATATAAAAATTCAAGGCTATTTAGCTGACAACTGCTTAGGGTTGTAAAACAGGTTATCAAGAATTTAAATGTGAGATAGGAAAAAATAAGGTATTTATGAATCTATAAGATGTGCTTCTCTCCGCATGCCTAATATGACTATGTATTTACATGTTGTATACACAGTGTTTCACTACTGAGAATATATAACAGAGCTCTAATTAATTGGCTCAAGAAAATAAAGGTGCTTGAATCAAAGATTTTATCAGGAAAAAGGAAAAGACTAGTCAAATGCTTTTTTAAGTTTATATAACTTAAGTAAAATCTTTAATAAATAAGCTAGCTTTAAAACTATGGGTAAAGTAACATTAGAAATGTCTTAAAAATTGCCAGCATACATTTTGGTTTTCATTGATTAATGAAGTAATTTCATACTTGTCCCTGCCAAATACTGTAAGATGTCAAAATTAGGCATAGGGGTTACAAAACTATAAACTCGGTCTGAAACAGAATGATCTTTGTTTGTGTAATCTTTAACAAATAAGACATTGATGTTGGTTTAATGAAAAGAGCTACATCTTCAATTTAGTAAGATTACCATAAATTCTAATCTTGTGACTTTTGGTAGTCTAGTCCACAGGCAGTAAGGTTTGTTTTGAGAAAGGACAGTTATCATCTTTGTTTCAAAAATAACCTATAAACCAAATTCCTCCTAAAGTTAACTCAGTCTACATTCAGGAATGAACAAGCAAGATGGAGTCAGTTATGTCAGTATTTCAGTTATAATTTTACTATGGCAGTTCCATAACTTTAATTGATGACTATCACAGTTTCATAAATAATCTAGGTAAACAAATAAAAGAATTAGGTAAATGTAATGAGATAAATACATATAGACATTCTCATCATAATTTAGAATCTAAAGTTATATTAAATTAAATAATGGATATTTTATTATTTAGGTATTTCCAAAAATATATATATATATTGAGGGAAAAATTCTTTCTAAAACAAAGTGTGTCCTTTTTAGAAAGGTAAAGAATTTTTGTCTAATTCAAAGCTTATTTAAAGGTTATGTATAAAACAAAGTAAAAGAAACCAGGAAATAAGAGAGATGTAAAGAAAGTTATAAAAATAAAGAGGATTTTTTGGTAAGAAAGCTTAAAGAGAAATAATTTTATATGAGAAAGAATATCATATGATAAACTGAGTCTTAGAATAAAATGACAAGTTGTTTAAGAAAGAGGGATGTTCAGAAGATGGCCAAATAGGAACAGCTCTGGAGTGCAGTTCCCGATGAGAATGCAGAGGGTGACTAATCACCGCATTTCCAAATGAATTTTTACTGCCCACAGATCAGGAGATTCCTGGGCAGAAAAGCACCACGAGTCTCCAATATGGCTGTTTCAGCTGGTACAGCAGGTCTCCACACAAAAATTCACACAAATCTGGGCACCATTTCAACTGGTGCCTGGAACACCTAGGAGAAAGAGTCACCCATTAAACTGAAAAAAAGGGGGCTGAAACGGAACCAGGTGATCTAGCTCAGCGGGTTCCACCCCCACAAAGACCAGCAATCTGAAATGCTCTAGGACTGAGATTTTCACAGCAAGCACAGCTGGACCCTGGACAGTCCAGCTCTGTGGAGGGAAGGGTATCTGCCATTACCAAGGCAGTCCACCACTACTGAGGCAGTCCACCACTACCAAGGCAGTCCACCATTACTGAGGCAGTCTGCCATTACTGAGGCAGTCCACCATTACAGAGACAGTTTGCCATTACTGAGGCAGACTGCTATTACCGAGGCAGTTCTAACTATACCTCTATAAACAAAACTACAAGGAAGTTCACACAGCAGCTGGGCAGAGCCCATGGCAGCTCAGCAATGCCTCTGCTGGCAGACTGTGACTAGGCTATCCCCTCGCTGGGCAGGGCATCTCTGAAAAAAAAGCAGCAGCATGTCAGGAACTTATAAATAAAGCCCCACCTTGCCAGGACAGAGCACCTGGGAAAAAAAGGCAGTTATGAGTTCCACTACAGCAGACTTAAACATACCTGCCCAGCAGCTCTGAATGGAAAAACAGAGCTCAGAGCTCAGCACTTGAGCTCCTATAAGGGACAGACTGTATCCTCAAGCAGCTCCCTAACCCCCGTATATCCAAAGAGACACCTCATAAAGGAGAGCTCAGGCTGACGTTTGCCAGATATCCTTCTGGGACAAAGATAACAGAAGAAGAAACTGGTAATAACCCTTACTGTTCTGTAGCCACTGCAGGTGATCCCAGGGCAAGCAGGGTCTAGAGTGGACCTCCAGCCTCCAGCAGTCCTACAGCAGAGGGGCCTGTTAGAAGGAAAACTGAAAAACGAAAGAAATAACTTCATCATCAACAAAAGGGACATCCAATCATAGACCCTATCAAAAAGTCACCAACTACAAAGACCACAGGTAGATAAATCTGCAATGATGGGAGGAAATCAGTGCAAAAAGTATGAAAACACCCAAAACCAGAACACCTCTTCTCCTCCAAGGGATCACAACTCTTCACCAGCAAGGGAACAAGGCTGGATGGAGAATGAGTCTGATGAATGGACAGAAATAGTCTTCAGAAAGTGGGTAATAAACTTCTCTGAGCTAAAAGAACATGTTCTAACCCAATGCAAAGAAACTAAGAACCTTGAAAAAAGGTTTGATGAAAATGAGAATAAACAGCTTAGAGAAGAATACAAATGAATTGATGGAGCTGAAAAACACAACACAAGAACTTCACAAAGCATACACAAGTGTCAATAGCTGAATCGACCAAGAAGAAAGGATATCAGAAATTGAAGACCAACTCAATGAAATAAAATGAGAAGGCAAGATTAGAGAAAAAAGAGTAAAAAGAAAGAGCAAAGCCTCCAAGAAATATGGGATTATGTGAAAAGATCTAATCTACATTTGATAGGTGTACCTGAATATGACGGAGAGAATGAATCCAAGCTAGAAAACACTCTTCAGGATATTATTCAGGAGAACTTTCCCAACCTAGCAAGGCAGGCCAATATTCAAGTACAGGAAATACAGAGAACATCACAAAGATATTCCTCAAGAACAGCAACCCCACGGCACATAATCGTCAAATTCACCAGGGTTGAAATGAAGGAAAAAATGCTAAGGGCAGCCAGAGAGAAAGGTCGGGTTACCCACAAAGGGAAGCCCATCAGATTCACAGCAGATCTCTCCGCAGAAACCTGCAAGGCAGAAGAGAGTGGGGCCAATATTCAACATCCTTAAAGAAAAGAACTTTCAACCTAGAATTTCATATCCAACCAAACTAAGCTTCATAAGTGAAGGAGAAATAAAATCCTTTATGAACAAGCAATTTCTCAGAGATTTCATCATCACCAGGCCTACCTTAAAAGAGCTCTTGAAAGAAACACTAAATATAGAAAGGAATAACCAGTACCAGCCACTCCAAAAATGTACCAAATGGTAAAGAGCACTGACAAAATGAAGAAACTGTGTCAACTAATGGGCAAAACAACCAACTAGCATCAAAATGGCAGGATCAAATTCACACATAACAATATTAACCTTAAATGTAAATGGGCTAAATGCCCCAATCAAAAGACACACACTGGCAAATTGGCTAAACAGTCAAAACCCATTGGTGTGCTGCATCCAGGAAACCCATCTCACATGCAGGGATACACATAGGCTCAAAATAAAGGGATGGAGGAAGATTTACCAAGCAAATGGAGAGCAAAAAAAAAAAAGCAGGATTTGCAATCTTGGTCTCTGATAAAATAGACTTTAAACCAACAAAGATCAAAAAAGACATAATGGTAAAAGGATCAATGCAACAAGAAGAGCTAATGATCCTAAATATATACACCCCCAATACAGGAGCACCCAGATATATAAAGCAAGTTCTTAACAGCCTACAAAGAGACTTAGACTCCCACACAATAATAGTGGGAGACTTTAACACTCCACTGTCAATATTAGACAGATCAACGAGACAGAAAATTAACAAGGATATCCAGGACTTGAACTTGGAT